>BGPR01003377.1:95333-139322 GCA_013235015.1 Araneus ventricosus | reverse complement strand
AAGTAATACTTCGTTCAGTTACGTATTGCTATTCGCCTTCCTTCTTTTTGACTACCAAATAATGGTATGCGAATTAGAAAGTCATAATATAAAATCCCGTTTGGAAGGATTTATCTACAGATATCAAGTCATGGAGCTGAGATAAGGGGTGCTCTCAATGTCACGTGATTTTCCTACTAAGTTTGTTAAACTGTCCTATTATTTGATTTGGCGGACTATAAATGGCGCTGAGAATACCACCTAGAAAATGACATAAAACTGGCACGTCACAGTGACCACTGTTCATAAAATTTGAAGAAAAATTGAGTAGAAACTAAAGCAAAGATAAATTTTAATATCTTTATGGGAAAATTTTGACAGATTAAAGTACCTTGACCAAAGGAAAAGAATTTTTGACATAAAGTGAAATATGACCGGGAAGATGTCTCGACTATGCATGACACAGGGAAATCCTTGCAAAGGTTGCCATGATGGCCTTTTAAAGGCCAGTGTAAATCAGGGCCCTTCTTCAAAGCCCTAGCCTTAGAAATTTTCATTTGGCCTTAAATTCATTTGGACATTTTTTATTTATTTTCGTTAATGACTTTTGAACAATTTTTTAATTACTTATTCTATTGTTTTAAGCAATTTTTGATATTACATTTCAAATGATATCTAATGAGTTGTCAAGCAAGAAATAGTTCCCTGAATAGAACAAGGATGTTTTTAAATGTCTTTCACTTAAATTTTAGTTCATTAATAGAACATTGAACATATGACTATCAAGTGGAATTCGTTTCTTGAAGGATAGCTGTTTCCTAATAGCAAATGAAGTTTTCAATCAATTTGTCAAATTTGGCCTTATTTTTAAGAAGGTTTGGCCTTATTTGATGTTTTATCTAGCAACCCTGCTTGCGACAGTTTTAAATTGTACCTTAAGTGCTCAGAACATTTCAAGGCATGAAAAATTTTTCATAAGAAAAATGAAAATAAAAGAACAGATAGATGATGGCAACTGAAAAGACTTGTCAAAGATTTTGCAGTTCGCAATATCGATAAGATAAATTTTAGTCATAGGATGGTTATGGAGAAAGATATACATGCTTCATAATCCTTCTCTTAAGGTTTGCTTTTAAATTTAAGAATTTTTTAATGACACGAAATTAAATCATGGTATTCTGAAAGACATGATACATGGCTTCGGTATAGTTCTTTTAAATAAAAGCATCTAGAAAGAGCAATTTTATAAAAATGAGAATTCAATTTAAGATTGCCACATGATGAGTGTGACGCAAATAAAACAAAAGAAACAAGCTTTAAAATTATATTTGCAGTTAAAATATTTCGACTCTACTGATGGTGAAACCGAGTCTAACGTTTTCTGTGAGTAACAAGACATGATAATTATTGATGAATTTATGGAAAACAAGGTGTTGCTAGTAAAAGAAAAATATAAAACAATATAACAAACAAATTAAACATCTATAGGGCTGCTATAGACTCAAATACAAAAGGTGAATATTCAGATAGGCTTGAGCGAATTTCTAGACGCGTAACAAATGCACCAGCGCAATAAGAACAGAGTGCCACCTATGGTGGTAAAGGCGCAGTCGCTGAAAGCTGATCTCAATTAGGACTGTAGAATGACGAGGTGAACTACAACAATGAGCCCAATACGAAACTGTAATAGCTAGTGTTGATGTAAATGTGCATCCATTCGGGTTAATGTTTTATTGTTTGTTAATAAATCTTAATGTTTCCAAACAGAACTAACCCGTGTTATTTTTCACCAAGCTGAAGCGTAGGCATTTCAGATCCACTGCTATATATTTGTATTCTCTAGCGTACGGCTTTCCTGACGAAGAAAAGGGGGGTGCTATTATACCAACATGAATTTGGGCATATAGATTATGGTTACAGAGTTGTTTACTATTTTGTAGCAACTGATGGATGATTTTAAAATCCACCATACATGTAAAAAATGTGAGCTCAATAGTGATCATCAAAAATGTCTAAAAATTGATCCAATTTCTCAACCTATATCTAAAATACCATTGCAATACATCCTCCTTGTCAATTGACATGGCCTCGCAATCACATGACAAACCTAGTGCTTATGTCATGTAACATTAACCGAGTAGTCTTTAGTCTGTGCTTCGATGTCACGGACTTTTTTCTCAGCTTGCAAGATCCGCAAGGATTCGAAAAGTAAATTTAAATTGGCACATTTAAAGTAGGTGGATTCTAAATTATTGAATCTCCATTTCAAAAATCAATAAAAAAAACTAATAATGTTACTCCTTTTTTCCTCCTTTTTTTAAAATGAGAACTCCTTTAACCTCACTTTTTTTTTAAATGAGAGGAAGCAAATAAAAAAGTTTTTTCCCTATAGGTGTAGGTACCATTACGGCGTTCTAAATTGTTACTACGCGAGAGATTTCAGAATCTACGCAATGGCTACCGATCAGCAGAAGACGATGCGGTTTATAGTTTCCTTTTTTAGTTTTTATTGAATATCGAAAACTATTCAGTTTCG
This sequence comes from Araneus ventricosus, assembly GCA_013235015.1. Lineage (NCBI taxonomy): Eukaryota > Metazoa > Arthropoda > Arachnida > Araneae > Araneidae > Araneus > Araneus ventricosus. Next base: position 136,807 of record BGPR01003377.1, on the reverse strand, counting down.
AATTCCAATTGAATTACACAAATTAAAGAGCGTAGTAGAATTCCTTACAAATGCGGCTTTTATTATTTTTCTTCTAGCTTTATTAGTTTCTAGCATTATGCTCTCAAAAAACAGGAGATGCCAAAATTTGCAACCACTTAGACCACTCGTAACGGGGAGTTGCTATATATCTGAAAAATTCTTTTGAAATGCTCTCTCATTGAAAAAAAACCCGTTAGTTAAACATTGCTAATTTTTTCTTTTATTAATTTTTGAAATAACCAATAATTTAGAACCACCCTGTGCATACATTTATTCGTTTAGTTTGTTCTTATTATTGAGTTAAGAGAGATACTGACAGACATAATTTCAAAAAATGTTTTTTTATTTTCGGGGTGAGGTTTATCTAAAACGGGAGATTCATCAAAGTTCGATATTGAATCTTTTGATGATAATAATATTTTGAACACTTCGCATATGAGAAAGTAGAAAACTAGGAAGCATATGCTAATAGCGCAGCTATACCTTAATCTCTATATGCATTGAGACGCGTCTCTGTAAAGTAATCTGCCACCTGAAAAATAAACCAGTCCTTCAAATATACCTCGCACGAGAAAGAATAGAGACAGAAACTATTAATGGCAAACAAACCATCTCGGTTTCTTGAAATGTTGGAGGGACATAATCTGTTCTTTTCTATAACCTACAAAGAAGGCGCACGGTTGAAAAGAGGCTGTCAGCTCCACACGCATTTGCTTCAAAGAAAAGAATTCCCTTCTCCGGAAAAAGAGACTCTTTAAAAAGCAAGCCCTTCTCGTCTTAACGCACTTTCCATTACTCTCAGCCGAAAGGTTTAACTTAGTTTCCAGAGGTTTAACTTAGTTTTGAGGTAAGGGAGTAAGGGTTCGCACTCACCAAACACGCACCCTTCTTTGTCAAGAGATGAAAATGGAAGGGCAACTTAAAACGCCATTCAAAAGTGGAACGAATTTAATTTATATCTGTTTCTATCGCGTTGGATGTGTCGGCAATGGAGTGCTGGATTTTAGTACATGTATAGTCTGTGTATGGAGTCGCAGACAGTAAGTGAAAATCGCATCGAATGAATCCTATGAGGTAAAAAAAAATTAGACGACTATTTGAATCCCGATTTTGTTAAAGAATATTTTCAGATAAAGCTTTCTAATCAAACTGCGGTCTGCAGTTTTCCTAGTGTTTTCGGCAGACTTGTAATTGTTGGAATCAGAGGAGTGGCTAGAATTATTTTCACTATCAATGTTGAACTTGTTTGTTTTAATTAGGCATCATCAGCGGATTAGTTATTTCCTAGCTACCATAGCTTGTAAACTGAATTCAATAAGTTAAATTTGAAATGAGAATAAGTATTTTTGAAAACACTCTTCCTTTGATTCGTATAATTAGAGCAAAGGCTGGAGACATTTTTTACTCTGTTTATATGCGAACGTACACAAAGAGAAAGTAGCGTAAGCGTCAAAAGAAAAAAATCTTTAAATTTGAGCCTTTAATCTGAAATATCGTATAATGCTTTATGTTTGAATCGTCTGGCTTGATTAAATAAGCCGTTACATTCTGTCAGTAACGATTTTTACATCACGAAATTTTCAGAAAGAATGCCAGCCTGAAAGCATGTTAATAAAAGCGAAAGTGAAAATTCTGCTATGGAATTAATGTCCAAAGAAAGCACTTTCCTTTTGTCATACTTTTAACATTGGCAAAATCAGAGAATGAAAGATTTGATAAAAGCATTTAAATTTATTTGAATTTCCTTACAACAACAAAAAACAATGTTACAAATTGCGTTTAAAATTATTTTGAAAACTGCATTAAAATATTAGAAAAAATTGTGCAAAAATAAAATTGGCATCACTGAAAACTAATTTTTGGATTTTAGAACGGCGTAAGAAATATTTTGTGGGATAATATGCTTCGAAGTTATTGAGGAAAACATTCACATTTCGATTATGCTCAATTAATTAAGAACCTAACTAAAATTTTTGAAGATCTTTCCTAAACGAATACCTACTACCAAAGAAGTAGTTACATACTGAATTTGGAAATTCTAAGCTCACTAATCTGTCGCATAGAGCGTTGCATTTTGGGCGCAACGCGCACGATTACATCTTGCAATTTACAGATAGTAGCTTCAGCATTTTTCTTGGGAAAAATTTTAACCCAACTTTTTTTTACAGAAAGCTTCTTTATGTCATTCCAAATGATATCTCAAAAGTTCCCGACATTCTGCTGTACTCTTCCTATATTTTTAGGGGGGCGATGGTAAGAAAATGGTATCGTTGTAATCTGGACATTTTCTTCGAAATAATTTTAAACCGTGTCGAGGACTTTTCATGTGTCATTTAGAATGAATAAAAAAATGTCTCTACGTAATAAAAAAAGAACCTGGTTTCCTGGTCAATCCCAATCCATGTAAAAATCATATACATTACTATTCGTTTCTGGAACCCGCGCCAATAATTTTTGGACGATATTAATCCAGAGGGCTGATCTAGGGGTAGGAAAAACCTACCGGTTTTAACCGAAAACCATTTTTTCAGTTAACCGGGGTTTTTTTGTTGTTTTTTGTCCTGGTTATAACCGGTTATTTTTTTAAAATCCAATAACCGGTAAAAAAAACAGAATCGGGAGATGGGCTAGATTTTATGTTTGATTATATTGAAATTTATCAAGTTACGAAGCTTTGAATTTCTTCATCTTAGGACAACCGCTTCCTCGAGGCGTCTTTTGGTTGGCGGATTACTTAAAAAGTCTTCATAAACAGATAAATATTAGCCAATGGATTGATTTCCAGTTTAAACAATATATTTAAATAATAAATTTGTCTACAAATGGTGTTTGTTTTTTATAAAAAAACAACCGAAAACTGTTTATTTCAAAAGCTGGTTAGTTTGAACGGTTATAATCGCCAGGTTAAACCGGAGGTGAAAAAAACCTGACTAACCAAAAACCGGTTATTTTCGCAATAGCCGCCATCCCTAGGTGATACGTGTTGGAAATTCAAATGAAATTGTTCAGTCACTGAATGAAATGCATCTCATTGGTTAATTTTCATGACGTAGCCGAAGTTGCGGCACTAGTCGAAGTTGATTGGTTGTTACAATCTATATATATTGTTCATGTGTGTTTTTAAAACAAGCAGTCGAATGGATGGCCGTCAGTGAGTGCGTAAGCTGCAAGACAGCAGCATGTTTCTTTTTAAGTAAACTGGATTAAAGCTATTTTGTATTTTAAACTGCCTGGTATCTGCGTTAACTCTGCAATATTACACTCACGACATGCCAACAATACGCAGTGATTAAGGGTAGCGCTTTTCCGGAGTTCTTTGTTATAGGTGCGTTTTAATTTTATCTATTCTTTTCCTATGTTGATATTCGTTTTCTTTTTGAATAATACTATTTTGTTTTATTCGAAACTTGTGTAATGTTTCTATGATATATAGCATAATGAAAAAGAAACATCTCTTCCATTTTTCATCCCACTCCTATTTTGGTGAAATCAAAGCTCACCGGCACATGCGCAAAAGCATGGAGGGATTTCACATCTGAAAACAGACAGTAACCAAGAGTCGATACATGTTCTAGGATAGAATGCCATGGAGAATGAAGAACAAACATTCTTGAAAGAGACCCCCCATCTACTTTTATGCAGTTTCTACTTTCTAAGTAGAAACTGCGCTAAGAGACAATATACTAAATTTAGTTATTGAAAACTGCAAGGTTTTAGGTTTAAGTTGTATGAGATTTGAGATGTGCGCTTGCTATTATGCCGCTTTATAACTGCAATTTTGCTTAATGAACCAAAATATAAACATAAAATTAGTTTATATTTTTGTTTTAAATTAGTTTTTACTTTTTTCGCATAAAAACTATTAGGAGAGAAAGTGTTGTAACCGTCAGAAAATTCGCCGTCGTGATTTTGATAACTCCCCTATTAGAATAAAATGCTATGCAATATTCATACGATACCTTTACGTTGTTGTGCGGCATTGAGAATATCGTAGCAACATAGTGGAGATATCGTAGAATATCTTGTGCAAATAGGGTCTCCACGTTTTAGACCGTCCTAAGTGCGTAAAAACATTTTTGAAACTACACCCGTTTATCTCTCTGCCTGTCTACGAACGCCATAACTCAAAAAATGGCGAATAAAATTCGAAGAGTGGTATTTACAGCGCAATTATAAGTATGGATCAAATTTCGAACGAAATCTGTCAAAAGGAAGCCCGTTTGCGTGTCCGACCGTGTGTGTGTGAACATGATAATTCAAAAACGTAGCATGCCAAATAGATGAAATTTGATACACGTTTTCATCGTGAAATTTGTGTCAAAGTATGGATTAAATGCATCAACGGAGTAACTGTCGGTCTGTTCATGAGTATGTGAAAGCGTTAATAATAAAACACCCACACACAAAAGTAAACGATGAATGAATATATGCGATTTTTATGCCACATTTGTGGAATTGTTTCGAGTTTTGGACTAAATCAGCTGTTTCGTAGACTGCTTATATGTTCCTGTGAACACGATTACTCAAAAACACATGAAGCAAGATAAATTAAATTTTGTATATGATATACATCAATATCGCAGTTCTAATTTAAATTTTGATCCAATCGGTCAACGGGAAGGGATCTCAAATGTAGCGTTCTTTTCACTATGTGCCGAAGCTAAACACAAAACGTAAAATATGTATTGTGAAATTTTACGAGAAAGTCAAAGGGAGAACACAACCGCTAGTCTTCTCCAGTGGCGAATCCAGGATTTGGGTTTGGGGAGGGGGGGGGGCGAGGTCATAAAAATGTTGTATCGTCATGACGAATGTCAAACCTCATGGCTTATTTAAACCAAAACACTTTAACTTTACAGACTTAGCTCGCCTGTCCATAAGAATCATAAAGAACAGTACAGTACTTTTGATAATTTAATAAAAAATACAATGAAATAACTAGCCAAAAAATGTCTTTGACCGCGTCAACAATACAAGTACTAGTAGAATGACTAAAAAAGTAGGAAAGTTTTCAAGGCTGTCAAGACAGAAAGCAATGTCACAGTTTTATTATTTTTTTGAAAAAGGGAAATTTAGAACAAACAATTGTAGTGATTTTAAATAAAATCAGAATTCTGATTGCCTCTGAGAGAGGGGGGGGCTGCAGCCCCATAGCCACCCCGGATTTGCCACTGGTCTTCTCTATACTCATATATCTGATATCTATATTTTAACAGCATTAGCTCTCATTAATATTAGACAATGCTGATATTTTATATATCTTGAACGAAATTATCATTAATATCATAATTTCCTAGCATTACTAATGCATGATATTGACGTTTCAACGTTGAAAATAAATGAAGATTTCACTTATCTTATATATATATATAATTTTTTTATATTTATTTTTTCTGCAAGCAAATGTAAGTGCATTAAGTTATTGAGTTCGTGAGAAATTTGATAAAATAACTCAACATTAGTTTTTGTAAAATAATAGATAATATTCAAAGTAGATTAAATACAACAGATATCGATAAAATATATTAGATAATTTCATTTTAGAAGATAAAAAATTCCAATAAAATATTTAGTTCAGTTTATATTTTGTACGAAATGAATGGACTATTTTAATAACGTAAGCTTACGACATTTTAATAAATTGAATGGAATTTAGAGGAAAAATTCTTAAGAGAGTAAACAAAAAAAAAAAATGTGCGTCAGATTCGAAAGAATTTCCAATAAATAATAAACAGATTTCAAAAAGTTTTCCATTCGTCTTCATAGGCATAACAGAATGGGAAATTTGCTTTGTATTTTTGCAGACGTCATCATTTTCATATGAGATACACATTCGAGAGAGAAAAAATAAATAACAAGGAAAAACTCAAAAAGAAAAATACAAAAATATTTTAGAGGAATAATTTAATATCACGACTGTCATGAAAAATGTAATATTAAATTTGATATTCTATTGAATATTTCAGTTTATAATTTTGAATAATAATAAAATGTTACGGTTGAATCTATTTTAAAGGAGAAAACAGAAACTTCTAAACATCAAGCATAATAATTACCAAATATAGATTATTCTTCTAGAAAGAGTTATTATTTTGACATTTTGTTAATCCCAAAATAATGGAACTTTCTAAATTATAAAATAATAATAAACTCATAAAATAATAAGATAATTAGAAATTTATAAAATGATAAATTTAATTTCACGATTGTTATGAAAAACATAGATAGACATACAGTTTTGATAGACATACAATATAGATTTACAATTTTGCTGTCAAAATCATATACCAAATTTCATTTACCTAGATTGATACGTTTTTGAGTTATCCCTGTTTCATATCGATGGTCAGTCAACCTTTTGAAGAAATTTTGCACAAAATCCACTCATCCACAATTCCAGTGAGCAAACTATAAGCCGAAGATCCATCGATCATTAATCGATCTAGCTCATTGCGTTTTTGAGTAATTGCGCAAGCGGACGGACACAGAGAGGTTTCTCTTTGACGGATTTCGTCCACCTTTGATAAAATCTGCGATTTTGGTGTAAAGACGACGTACCAAATTTCATCCTCCCATTTATGAGTTTTCGCGTTCTCGGGCGGACAGACAAAAGTAATTCCAAAAATAGTGTTTTTGGATTCAGAGACGTCTGAAATGGTGAGATTCATCAAAAACTTGAGATCGAATTTTTTTGACAGTTATAATACTTTATTTTTGTATAAGAGAAAGTGAAAAGATGTTAAAAATGTCAGCATACGCATTTCAGTATTTTTGCGCTTCTCGCCGAGAAAAAATGGATTTGCCATCACAGAACAAGCAATGCTTAATTTGGTGTTAATTGACAAGGTTTATTACAAAGGGAAGTTAATTGCCTCTATACATTATTTTAGATACCAATTACCATATTTTATGTTATAAAACGTTAAAAATATTTAAACCATAAAATGGGGACTTTTTAATCGCTTTCTTTTGAAGGGCTTGAAAATTGTTCTAAACACTGCTGCAACGAAGAAAATTGCAATTAAAATGCAACGATATAATCGAATAATATCATTTTAGATTATAACAAAATAGGCTGATCTCACTAGCCCACATAAATCTCGGCGTGCAGCAAAAAGTAAATTTTGGCAATTTGGCAAAATTCCAAATTGCATAAGCCATGGTTATGGCGGAAGTGCTAATAGTTGAGCGAATCGATTGAGCGTTAGCGAAAAGTTAGATTTTTTAACTTCTCATCTACTGAATTATTTAGTCACTTTTTATATTATTGCTATAGTGAAAAGACAAATAAAAAATAAATCCATTCAAGGCCAAAAATAAAGTGATTGCTTTTTAAAAATACTTTAGTTAGGGAAAAAGGATTTTTATATTCTTTAATGAATTATTGCTTAATAAAATTCCGAATAATTTGGGCAAGAGAAAATATTCATTTAAAGGACGCATTATCTTTTCACACTGAATTTCAGAAGTGAGTTGCAATGCGAATCATACATTAAAATCATCTTTAGATGGAAATTTTTCATTGCGATTTGATAAATAAATGCTCCAAAAAATAAGAAGAAGCCAAGTTTTCATAATGATTAACAATAGCCTGATACATAACACATGTTCTGTTTAATTTGTTTTACATAACAGATACATGAATACAGTTTTTCTGTAATGAGACTGAATATTCATTCTCTGCGTTATCGCACTTTTAGAACAACCTTCGACTTAACTACAACGGGAAACATCGAAAAATATCTAATTGGTTATTATTCATCGGCAATAATAACCTATCCGAAAAAGTAATGGGGATTTTTCTGGAAAGAAATTCGCTTCATTTTAAGAGATTTAGAAGCATTTTTCGCACACAAAGAGAAAGCACGGTAATAGCCAAATATTCGATTTTGAAATTTTATAGAGTCTGAACGCTGAAGACCTCTTTGACTTCGATTTTTAAAAAATTTGGAATTGTGTCAGTATGTGTATGTAATGACTTAGAAATTTTCCCATCTTTAAAATAAATCTTTTTTAACGGCAGTCAATTTTTAACAACAAACGAATTACTTCTACTTCAGTCGTATGATAAACTTCGCTATGAAGTCATACTTCACTATGAAAGGATATATTCAGAAGATTAAAATGCGCTTTGTCATTCACTTTTTCTTAATTACTGAATTTTCTTAGTTGCCGACTATCATAGCTATAATTTGTTTTTAAAATTTCGGAAGCTGAAACAAAATTTCATTGCGTTAACATAGTCATTAATGAATTTGCAGTTCTTTCAAATTGAAGGCAGTCTGAAACTAGTTTTCTTAGGAGAGTAGCTTCCAAATTTATCTTTGGTAAACTTCAAAATTAAAAACAAAGAAAAAGAAAAAAATCATTAGCATGCTTTTCAGAAAGTACGGTTATTCTGGATAATTTTTGAGGAATTTTACTAATATCATTCTAGCGTATTTGTTTGAATAATATGTAGACTAAATCAGTTCGTACATGCTTGTTTACGAATTATGTAAAGATGAAGCACATTTTCCATATCAGTGTATTGATCTATCCACACATTTTAGACCTCCCTGAGCAAACTAATCGAATGGAATTTGATAATGGTATTTACACAAAAACTGCAGATTTCTATTAAATTTTGGATGAAATCAGTCAAGAGTAAGTCAGCCATTTTCTCTGTTAAGGCGCAGGATAACTAAAAAAAACAGCTATCTAGATAGCTGGATTTTAGCGTTGTGTGTTTTTTACTAAATGTGAAGATGTGTATCAAATTGTTGTCCAAATCCTTCGATGGATACATTATATGCTTGTTTGTCGCTCCGTGTGTGCATGAACACAATTACTCAGAAACTCTACAAGCCAGTTAAAAGAAATTTGGTTTTCGGTCTTTACACCATAATTGTATATTATATTTTGTGAAATCCGTGAAAGAGAAGTGGTCCAAAATACATATTCGATTCTCTTCACTATACAAAGAAGCTAAATTCAAAACATGTCACATTGTGGAATTATTCAAGAAAATCAACGAGAGAATATCACCTTTTGCTTGAATTATGTCTGACTAAAATTTTTACCCGCAATAGAACTTTCTATCTTGCTTGATAAATTTTACTACTAACGAATTATTATAACATTTGAGTATTACGGCGTTTAGGCACCTAGTATAGGCGATAACAGCCGAATCGAATAATATGTTATGCTAGTCATGCACTTATGTTATGCTAGTAAGGAAGATAATTCTATATCTGCATGAAAGCTTAGACCAAATTCGTCTACAGTGTGACTGTCTATTCCTATATGAACGCGATAGATCTAGATCTAGATAGATTCACATAGATTCCTATAGATCTAGATGGATCAATTTTTGCATATGTTCATCACACCAAAATTGAAAATCTGCAGTAAATTTGGGAACCAGCTGCTCAACGAAAAATGACTTTGATTTTCGTCTTTATACTAAAGAAACTAAACACAGAAAGCGCCAAGTCGCGTGTAGCTTTATTTTTAGCACGCGCGGCAATTCTCGCTTGCCTATTTTGAGGAAAACAACTCAACTTTCAGTTTGTGGAAAAAAAAGATCTATGATGTCGACGTATCGGCAAGAGATATTCTAATGAAAATATTATGTAATAAGCAACCTATAGATTTAAGGAACTCGCAAGTAAAGTCTTTGAAAATAAACAGAACCTTCATATTTTCCTCCGGAATCTGAAGTTTTTTGACATTTTTTAATTCGAACCTTTTGTGAATACGGGGATGATAGCCTTTGCAGCTAAAAATCCCAAAAAACACCTCAAATCAATCAATTATGAAATAATTATTAGGTTAAACTTCCTGTAAATACTTGTATATACTAGGTGTGCTGTGAATGTAAATGTTTATTTTGTATTGTATATGAAAATATAATAGAGCTTTTTATTCCAATGGACTGATTTTGTCAATCGGGCTTCCTACTTTATTTCAACCAGCGGGAGTGGTCTCCCCTAAACTTTCTCGTATACTTTCTAAGTGGAGATTCGTCAAAATCTCGAGTTCGAATTTTTTTGACGATTACAATACTTTCTCTTTGTATACTTCGTATACGAGAAAGTGAAACAAACCAACAAACCTGAAATCAAATATCTGTTGCCACATTTCCAAAAAATATTACTTTGAAGCAGGTGAGATAAAATAGCCAATGAAATGAATACTAAAGCGAAAATTCTGCTTTAGAATTGAATTCCCAAGAAAACAATTTATACTACCACAATCGTAACAATTGCAAAAGCTCGTAAATGAAAGATTTGCTGAAATAAAGAGATCGGTTTTGAATTTTATTTACAACAATAAAAAATTTGTTACAATTCATGTTTGAGAACATTATTTATTGTTGTAAATAAAATTTGCAACAATAACAGATTGCTACCAGTACTTTGCGCATGAGAATCGGATTAAAAGAAATTGAATATGCAATTTGAACGCTCCTTTTTGACGGATTTGGCCCAAAATGTAATACGGCCCTACATTCATGACGATAAAACTGTGTACCAAATTTTATCTATCTAGCTATTCAAGTTTTTGAGTTATAGTGTTCACATTACCGCGGACATACATACAGACAGACTTCCCGTTGACGGATTTTGTCCAAAATTTGATAGAAACCTACAATTTATGTTTAAAGGCCACATACCAAATTTCATCCCCGTACCTCTAATAGTTTTCGAGTTATCGTGTTCACAGACAGACACACACACACACACAGACATAATTCCAAAATTGTGTTTTTCGGACTCAGGGAGGTCTAAAACGTGGAGATTCGTCAAAATCTCGAGTTCGAATTTTTTGACGATTACAATACTTTCTCTTTATATACTTTGTATACGAGAAAGTAAGAAACATGACGGACACAAAGCTCTTGGCTATAAAACCATCCTGTTCGCCAACCGCCATATTGCGTAACTATACTAGAAAGATGAAATGAGAAAAAATCTGATTTTCAATACAATAAATTAAAATATATGCTCATAGATACATCAACAGATCTCGGCTCGACTTAAGAACATGCTACGGTCTCCAAAGTTGGATTCTTTTGGCGATTTCTCACCAAATCTTGTATTCATGGCTGTTGTTCTGAACCGGCAGTTTGGAGAGTTTGGGGATAGTTGGCGAGAAGTTGCCGCGTTTGGCGTGTTCTTAAGTCTTACCCAGATATCTTTCTGCCAGTTCCTTCATTTTAATTTCATTACTTTAAATCCTTGCTTTTAATTCGATTTATTTTACAATGTTCTAAAAATATTATAATTGTTCATCTTTTCTTTCATCCATCCTGCATTGTACCGTTTAACGGCAATTAAACCTGGCTTCCAACCCTTTTCTTAATTGTATGCATACCTATGAATTGAAAGACCTTCGCTTCGAATGGATGGGATGAGTTTCCTTATTTAGTGAAAGGGTCTTTAGAAAGGGAAGACAGTAATTCAGCGATCGCTTTTGAAAGGGAAGAAACTCGATTAATCTGCTGCCATTGGTCAGACGATTTCGATTCAAAAACGAACCAAATCGATCGGATGCCTATCTTTCTGTGATCTAACTCGCCCATTTTATAGAAAATCTTCCTCTTTTTAATCCTGAAACTTTCTCTTTCGTTTCCTTTTTCTAGGAATTCCTTACAGAGAAAGTTCTAAGCTGTCGATGTGTGATATTTTCAGCACATATTTCGAAAAAGATATATTGTGAAAAAGTATGATTTTCGATGTAAAACCGATGTATGGGCAGCAAGAAGTATAAAATTCAGTAATTCGGATTAATTATTTTTTGTTAATTTGCATAATTATCAAAAATCAAAGCATTATGATTACGGTACCAATTAATTTAACGTTATTTTGTTTCAAAATATGATCCCCCGCACATAGAATTCTTCAATAACTCAGAAAAAGAAAATTAAATTGTCTGTACCAAATTCAGTGGCGTAGCTAAACGGGGGAGGTTCACCCCGGGCGGTAACATCAGACATGCAGGAAAAAAGTTTTATAACTAAGAAGAGCAGCGGCACTGACTCATTCATTGCGTACATAAAAAAATAACTAATGTATTTGATTTGTAAATTTCGCTTTTTTCGGTAAATTCCGGATATGTGAAAGAAAGACTGGTGGTGAATGTACGATTTCGAAACCTATTTTTTTGAGGTCGTGAAATGACGAATTACGTTTCTAATAAAGCGTTTTTTTCCTGAATTTTATTTATTTTTATTTTCAGGTTTATGTGCCCTATGTATCTTCTAAACGAAGGGTGGCATGTTGCATGTTCGCCCCGGGTGGCAAAATTTGCAGCTACGCCACTAACCAAATTTCATGTGACATGTACTAAAGTGAATTCTGGTTCACATTATTTTCTCGTTTTGAAGTTCATTACCATATTTTTCACATACATATTGCTACAAAAATCGTTCGGCGTGTGTACGGCGAAAGCAGTCCAAAAAGCAGGATAACGGAGAATGACACTTTATTCCCGAATATTCCGGGGAACAGGAAGAGCAGGTAACAGGAAAACAGCACTCGCACAAACAGAGCAATTCACTAATAAAAACACCAATAGCACGAACAAAAGCGTTCAGCGTCTAATAGCTAGCAAGGCGAACAAGACTCCAAAGAGATTCTTCGCACTCCGAGGACATTCAAAGATGATTTAACACGTTCCCCGTCTATCTGCACCCCCGTGTATTTATAGTCTTCCTGACAAGGCGTGATGTCACGTGGGAATCTCTGAGAAATCCGGATCTCGATTTTTATGACAGATATCGCGAAAATTCTAGCATTTTTGAGTATCTTCGTTTTGTCTTCAAAATGGTCGCCAAGGTCGGGGGTTATTGGGTGACCCCCTCGATAGTTAGTAAGAACCTCTGTAAAGGTTTCTTTCCAGCCATAAGACTACTATTGCCAGGCAGCGACATTCCATGTTCGTAAAAATATTAAAAAATACTAGCGGTAACCGCAGGACGCTGCCCGTGACATCATGAATATCAACAAAATGAAAAATAAAGCCCACAGTGACATAAAATGAAGTTTTATGTCATTGCTAGCTTATTTTTTTCCGCAGCAATGATGTTAACTGAAGATAAGTTTTAAAAAAAGCGACAATGGAATTATAAAGTTTCCTCAAACGATGCAGTGTGCCGAAAAGTAAGTGAATGTCATGGATAATGGACTCGAATAAAATTTTCCTTAGCATGTGGTGATATACGTCGATCATGCAGAATTTTCATAACGTTCATGATTCATGCCACAGATATTTTGTTCTGAGAAATGTTTTCGCACCAGGTTGAAAGGAAAGTGTTGGAAACCCAGGTTTACAACACTCGGTTTGGTGAAAAGAAAGGCTTTAATCACACGGCCTGTGGCAACTTGGCTTCAGTAATCCCTAGAAAGGGAAAAACAAAACTGTCATCCCCACCCCTCATCTTCAGATTACTACTGACCCTACCCACAGGCAAGTGTAGATTTTGATCCGGCCACCGGCCAAGTGTTAAATGTTTCTTTTTCATATGTTTATGTCGTAGTGGTGTTGTGAATAAATCATAAAAGGACAAACTGGATTATCATTGAATTTGAGTATAAAACCACACACATGAAAAACCATTACAGAGCCTAGTGGCCTGGATCACCTTTGTGTCCGCAGTCGCAGCGATCGCGTGCACATAAACCGAACCTGTGGAGATAGGCCACAAAGGACCCATGTCCTATAATGTGGTGATTAATTTTTGAATTGAATGAAGCTCGGTTGATGTTAACTAGGGGTACGAATAGGGTTGCGTTCGACGTCCCGTAAGAATGACGTTTTAAAAAGATATTTAAATAATCTCTGTGGTTTAGAATAGTTTTGAAACTTTACTTTTAACTAATGTCTTGTAAGAATATGATGTCTTATGTGCATTTCAGCAAGAATACATATACACTGCTGTAGGTCTAACTCTGCGGTGGTTTTTCTTTAATGGGTGAATCAGTCATCTCAATGTCTGGTGTTCCTCTATCTAGATCCCCATCCCCAAGGTGACGATTCGCACATTAAGCTCTTCTTTACAAGCGAACTGTCAAATCTCTTTAGGTTGTAGTGGCTTGTTGCCAATAAGGAGTCGTGAAATTAAGAACTGTTTCTATTATGTAAATACATATGTGAAGTAATGAAAATTCAAAAGGAATGGCAAGAAAAATAGTTGACGTTCAAGGAATAAAGTAAACGAGAAAACAGAACGTGTAATTCTTTTATTAATCGCTTCATTTTTTTTAACTTTTTGATGTTTCTAATGATGGAATTTTGTGATTTTTCCCTCACTTCTTGATGTAAGAGTTCTGACATTTAGTACAGTTGAGTGTATTCTAAAGGCAATGTAATACGTTAATATTTTCCGGAAAATAATTGTCAGTTAATAGATTAACTTAAAATAAACTTATTCCATATGAGAGGCGCCACCGAATAGTGTGATAGCACAGATTTAAGAAGAAATCGATAATATTAATAATAATGAATTATGAAATATGTATTAAAAATAAATGAGTAGAAAATTTTAAAAATTAATATTTCAAAGAAACCATATTGTTAACGTCGTAAAATGTTGAAAATAACTTTTTTTATCAAAAACATGGTGATCAAAACAAAATCGTAATAGCGTGAGACACTGAAAACAATACTATAAAGGAAATCAAACAACAATGATAACCATAAGAGAGGAAATTTTTTAACAGTCATTAAAAGTTAAAAATATTGTCTCGGTCTGGCTGAAGACTCAATAGATGAATGGTTAGGGCGCTGCTCTTCAATGCTAAGAGACTCGGGTTCGAGTCGTTGGACTTTTATGTTGACAATCATTATTTCTATTATTTAATTTATATGCAAATATAAATTATGTAACTTTTATCCATGTAAATAACCCATTCCACCAGGTATATAAAATGACCACAGCTGAATAAATTTTGAGCTGTGGTGCTGTCCATGTAGAGTACTACGGCCAAACAAATCTTTCTGTTAGTTACCTTGTGTAGCAAGCTCATTTCTATGTGACAATATAATATAAAAATGATTATAATTCCAATGTACTTAGAGTATTTCTATTATCTCGTAACGCTTTTACAATTTTGCCCTGTTTTCGACATTTTGATAATAAAATTATTTTCTACTGTTTAGTACGCTAATAAAAAAGCGAATTTTTTTATTTTTATTATTCTTGAATTCATGCCATCTGATGGGTGAAATCTTTACCCGCTGTTATTGAAGAAAATATTCAGCTAAATTTTTTAAAGAAAAAAATTCAATCCCCAATTTATCTGAAAGTACACTTTTTTATATTTTTTTTAAAAAATACATCTATTATCCCTTCACACCTTAATGAAATAAGTTAAGATAATACAGAAACACGGACAGTCATTGCTCGAATAATCCAGATACTGTTCGTTTCAGAAAACCGCAATCATCAATTTTGGCCGATTTTACTCCGCAGAGGGGGTGATACGCATTGAGTAAAAACAGAGCTTTTCAAGAGTTCTTTGTTAACCGCGCTTTTCTTTTAATTATTCTTTTCCGGTTTTTATATTCATTTTCGTTTTAGACTGCACAATTTTTTCTGTTCTGACACTTGTCTATTTCCATAATTGTGCTTAATAAAAAGTAAACATCTATTCCTCCGTCTTTCATCTCTTCCCTGTTTTGATAAAATCAAAATCGCCTGGAGCATGCGCAGAAGCACGGAGGATTTTCGTATCTGAAAACGGACTGTACTGCAGTTATAGACATAAAATAAAATTCAAAAATTTCTTTGCAGCAGTTAGTATTTTTCTGCATCAAAAGATGTAAAAAGTGAGCTAAATTTAATTTTCATAAGTCATTTGTGTCTCCAACTTGCTGGAAGGTATATTTTTCATTTTTTATTTCTTAAACATATGCAAGTGTTTCAAAGGAATATGTTCGGATAATATAGAAATGCGTACACTCAGGGCTCGAATAATCGAGATGCTTCAGTTATAAACAAAAGAAACGTATATATTTTACAGCAGTCAGTCATTTTCTACACCGAAAAAGAAGTAAGCAGATGCTCAATAATCGCTGAATTTTGAAATTAATAAACAGCCCATAAAAAATTTAACCAAATAATAAAACCTCAAATGCGTTATAAAACGCATTTATCCTCGGAAAGAAGAAACAATTGGAGCAAAAGGAAACAGAAACAAATAAATGAATAAACGGAAACAAAAAATAAGAAAAGAAGAAGAAGAAAAAGGAAGAATACCCTGCAGAGAAGAAAACATTCTCAGCAAAAATTCTGATTATTTTTCATTCGGAATGAAATATCAAAGGAAAAAATTCCTTTCGGAGCCCACGCATTCCGTTTTAATGATCCGCATTCAAATCAAAGATTCTCAACATACAAATTAATTGTGCATTTTCCCATTTTTCCGAACGTTTAAATTCTGTTTCCGTTCCAAATGGGAAAGGATAAATAAATGATTCCGGGAGTTGTAGTAATGATCTGCCGGAAACAGGATCTGGGGAAGGATTTTCGAGTCTAATTTGCATATTATGGCGACTCATCCTCAAAAGAAGGAGATGTGTTTTAAAGCTTTTACTTAGCAAAAGGTCTTCCTACTTTTTTCTTTTTCAAGAACTCCTGCAACTGGTCTCTTCTAGAAATATTTGTTTCGATCGTTATTGTTAAAAGACAACGAGATTAGAAACGAAAGTAAAGCTGTTTTTTGATGGATTTTGGGTACCAACTATTTAAATGATTAGTGACAAGGGTTATTATTTAACTTTTTACTTTCTGGTATACCAAATACGAAATATTGCAATCATCAAAATATTCGTCAAATTATTGTCAAAATATTTGGCAAATTTTTGATGAACCGCCACCGTTTCAGACCTATATAAGTCCGTAATGATCTGCCCGAAACAGGATATATGGAAGGATTGCCGTATCTAATTTGCGTATTAAGGCTTCTATTCCCTCAAGATAAGAAGATGAGTTTTAAAAGCTTTTATTTATCAAAAGTTTCATCTATTTTTCTTTTTCAAAAGGAAACAACTAGTCTATTAAAGGAATATTTTGGGGGATTTCGCTTTCATCGTTATTGTTAAAGAAATACTGGAAACAAAAGTTAAGTTTTTTGATGGATTTTGGATGCCAACTTTTTCGATGATTCGTTGAAGAAAAATAGTGATAAAAATGAGTGATGTTTATAAAATGTTTCTCTTTATCCTATGCGAAGTACAACTGAACCTCGCTTAACGAGCATAATTCGTTCCAAAAACTTACTCGTAAAGCGAAATGTTCGTTAAGCGAAACAATTTTTTCCATATAAATTAATGCAAAATGCATGCCGAAAAAAATAAAAAAAGATATGTTTAACGTTTATTCAAAGAAAATTATATATAAGATTGTTGAGGAGCGTGAATCATCTTCATATTTTCTTGTATCGCCGAATCAACCAACACGGATTGCGGATATGATGTACAGAAAAAAATGGAAATAATTAGTTTAATATTTATGATACATACTATAATTAGCAAGATTGAGTTCAATGCTTCATTTGGAAAATTTAACAAAAAGCCACATCATTTGTGACTTAGCGTATCAACATCTGTAAACGCATTTCAGAAGAATAATTTTTAAGAAACCGTGGTCTTAAATATGAATGGAATCAAAATACGAAAATAACACAAAAATAACTGAAGTCTTTCGTTCTATTCAAAACGTTTGTTAAAATTCAACGGGAGTGGGCTACCCCAAACTTTCTCGTATCTGCCCTAACGTGGGTGGTGAAAAAATACACAGAGCGGCAGTAACATGGATGATTCCCAGGTGGGGAAAACGCTCGAATCGTTCGCGCCGTTTTTTGCGTCGTACAATGGTGAAGAAATCGAATATGTAAAATGAACGCCCTTTTTCAACCGATTGAAACGAAAATTGGGCACGGATCTACAATTAATGTTAGCAGACCTCGTACGAATTTTTATTTATCTAAGTCACAGGGTTATCGTGTGAACAATTATGCGATTATACAGTTCGAAAGACAGTCAACCCTTTGGTTCTTTGGATTTGGCTCAAAATTCTATGCGAACCTACATTCCTGATGATAAAACTCAGGGAGGAATTACAAACGCTATGCGCAATAGTTCTTTCCGCGTATGACGTCGTATTGGGACAGATTTCGAAGCTCTCCACTATTCGACGCAGTTTTCAATTAAAGAAATAAATTTATTCCATCTGTAAGAAACGGTAAAAATACCCGATTAATGGTTCGTTATTGCATCTTCATCATTTTACATCACGAGACTGCTTTTCATTGCTTATAAATTCCCCGCGCTATGTACTTTTATTTTTAACGAAAATGAATCATGGTTCTTCTCTTTTTGTTTACTTACAGTAATTCCAAATAATAGATAAGCTTTTTGAGAATACTATTTGCTTTTTTTCTGTCTAATAGGAGTTTTCAATGAATGAAAACAAATAATATGATCTTCTGGGCTTATTTATATCTAGTTTGGAATGAGTTTTTTTTCTGTTTCTTTTTTCTCCTCACATTGCAAATTAAAAGGCGGGAAATTTAGTTTTATTATGAATATTTCTCGTTTCATTCAGAGCTGAGGTGGTTGCTTGATTGTTAAGTAGAGGGTTTTTAGTTTTCTTTTGTTTCGTCAACTAAAGTTTTAAAAAATCGGCTCTTTTCAGAGCCAAATATTATAGTTTTTAGGAAACATTTTAATCTAATACAATGCCTGCTTGTGCTGTTCCAAAGGCATAAACGTTTCTTTTCATTCATTTCCGGAAGATCCTGATGTTAGGAAAAGTTGGATTTTCAAATGCAGACGGAAAGATATTCGGTTTGTTTTAAACATAAAATAACCAATTTTGC
Source organism: Araneus ventricosus (assembly GCA_013235015.1). Lineage (NCBI taxonomy): Eukaryota > Metazoa > Arthropoda > Arachnida > Araneae > Araneidae > Araneus > Araneus ventricosus. The sequence continues at coordinate 117,920 of BGPR01003377.1, read as the reverse complement.
AATCATTTCTATATAGTGTAAATACTGATTATCACATTGCTCGAAAGTTTTGAAACCATATATGTGTGTGAAAATGTAATACTTATGAATTATATATGTGATAAATATGTGTATAATTCTATTACAAAGTGTGCGATGAAAGCAATTATGTAAAAATAAGCTATTTTGATTCATATTTATTCAAAATTGTAAATTAGTTTTCAGAAGACTCTCAAAGGTTGTTGATTTCGTTTTTAGTTAGGTAAAGTAAGTGAAATAATATTATTTAAACGAATGTGTATTTTATGACATCAAGTAAAATTATTCTTAACTATTTTGTTCCTCTCGTCCACTATTTAAACTAGAAATGATTCTCTTTCATAGAGTTTGGGGGCTATAGACGTAATTCTCTCCTTATTTCTTGCATAGAGAACGTATCAAAAAATTAGGTCATTGAGTTTTATTAGAATTTTTTAATAAATACTCCGAATTTTTATTTTTCATAATGGTGCGAATCTTTAACAACGTTTCCGCAAAAAAATCTGGCCTAGAAAAAGTTTTTCTGTTGGTAAAAGAGCTCTCAAATAATTCATTTATTCCCTTACGTAACACTGGGACGAAAAGCATGCTCCCAATCTGACGTCATCGATGCATGCGCTCTCTGTGAGCCTAACCTTACTACTCTAGTAACCTTGGATAAAACTATGTACCAAATTTTATCCATCTAGTTTAAGTTTTTCAATTATCGTGTTCACATGAACACGGACAGACAACCAGGCAGACTTCCCGTGGATGGAATTTGTCAGAAATTTGATAGAAATCTACAAATTAGTACAAAGATCAATACCAAATTTCATCCCCGTAGCTCTAATAGTTTTCGAGTTATCGTGTTCACAGACAGACATAATTCCAAAATTGTGTTTTTACTTTCTCGTAAACTAAGTATACAAAGAGAAAGTATTGTAATCGTCAAAAAATTCGAACTCGAGATTTTGTCGAATCTCCACGTTTTAGACCTTCCCGAGTCCGAAAAACACAATTTCGGAATTATGTCTGTCTGTCTGTGAACACAATAACTCGAAAACTATTAGAGCTACGGGGATGAAATTTGGTATGTGATCTTTGTACATAATTTGTAGGTTTCTTTCAAATTTCGGACAAATTCCATCCACGGGAAGTCTGCCTGGTTGTCTGTCCGCGTTCATGTGAACACGATAATTGAAAAAGTTAAATAGCTAGATGGATAAAATTTGGCACACAGTTTTATCATCAGGAATGTAGGTCCGTGTCAAAGTTTGGGCCAAATCCGTCAAAGGGTTGACTGTCTGTCGGTCTGTATAATCGTATACTTCTGAAGACGATATCTTTTAAAAGAAATGGCTTAGATAAATGAAATTTCGTATGTAGTCTTGAAACCTTAATTGTAGATTTGTTTCCAATTTTCGTTTAAATCGGCGGAAAAAAAATGGCGTTTACATTCCATATTCGGTTTTCTCCCCATTCTACGATGCAAAAAAATGGCTCGAACACTGGAGCGTTTTCCCCACCTTAGGGAATACCGCACGTTTTCTGGCGAGAGATGTATCCCCCCCCCACGCCTGTTAGTCTTATGCGAGAAAGTTTCGGTGAGGCCACTCCCGCTGGTTCGGACTCGGAGAGGTCTAAAACGTGGAGATTCGTCACAATCTCGAGTTCGCATTTTTTGACGATTACAATACTTTCTCTTTGTATACTTCGTATATGAGGAAGTAATAAGAAATCAAAACAAAACATCTGGTTCGATTAACAGTTAAAACATTGCAGTCAAAAGTGCACGCACAAGTGCTAGACACCATTTTTGATAAGAATTAAAGCGAAATAAAAGCTCCGTGGATATGACAGTTGCAGGCTCAAAATAAGGCACTTCCCCTCTCCTCGTTACTCGTTTTGCGAAACGTCTCTCGTTAAGCAAGTTATTTTTGTACAATGTGTTTTGCTCGTTATACGAATTACTAGTTATGCGAGGTGCTCGTTAAGCGAGGTTTCACTGTAGAAAGTAATGTCATAGTCAAAAAATTCGGCTTCGAGATATTCACGAATCTCTCCGTTTTAGACCTCCACGACTCCGAAAAATATCATTTGTTTAGAAATTATGCCAATGGATCTGATCTGTCTATCCGTCTGTGTATAAGCGAACACGATATTTAGGAACACAAAGAGAAGGGTAGATGAAATTAGGTATATTATCTAAGGATCAAAATTGTAGATTTGTATCAGTTTTCAACCGAATCTGTAAGGTAGGTTGAGCAAAGGGTAGTCAATTTTTCTGTCTATCTCTGAGTTTGATATATTAGACATTAGGACTAACATAAAATATATAGGTTAGTATCAAATTTTGGGTCTAAGGATGAATTGTCTCTCTCTGTGTATTCAAATATAGTAAGGCAAGATCGCAAAGAACAAGGCAGATGAAATTTGGTATGTGATATTTACATCAAAATAACAGAACCGTACCAAATTTTGTAAGAATTGTGTCAGCTGGAAGATTCTTCGTCTGTCTAATTCTTAAGTTAAAGCACATGGAAAAGAAGAGGTGAGAATACTCCAGAGTTTCTTTAAATTCTTCTGCTAAGAAATTACTCCCACTTCTCTTGAACTTTTACTTAACAATACATTATACTGACATGACTATAGGAAGTAGGCGAGAAAGTCAAGCAGAGAATAATACCAATATTCTTAGTTTATTTAACATGCAATAAATCATTCCTCTGGAGAGTTTAGAAGAAGGACCTCCGACGAGCAAATAAATTATGTCTACACACACACAGACACACATTTTCGTTCATCATGCAATTTCTTTCGCGTTTTTCAAGATGGAATGTTGTAATCGATTTCTTACTCTCTTCCTGATGTTACAGTACGATACTTTAATAATTTCAAAACTTAATCTTTAATTAATTAATTAATTAATTTTAATTAAATATCGATTCCTCATCACAGGCGACATCTGGTAGTGAATTTGAGAGAAAAATTGAGTGCAAGATTTCATAATAATTATAAAAATAAATTATGAAATATATTAAAGTGTAAAAAGTAGGAAAATTTACAACAAAAATGATATTTTGTTCCAAAAACACTCTTTTAATAGTGAATTTTAAAGTAAAATATAATCTTTTAACAAAAATCTAAAGGCGAAAACGAATGTGAAAGCCCTGAGGCGCTGAAAACTCTACGAAAAGGAAATTTAGAAATGATGAATATTATAAGAAAGAAAATTGTGAAAAATTTATAAAAAATGGAAATATATTATGGATGTGATTAGAATTCCAGTTTATTTAATATTATTTTTATCAGCGCATCACGTTTCTACGATTTTTGTTTTGATTTCCAGATTTAGATAAAATATATTCTATTTTTTTCGTCCACTAATAAAAGCGGTTTTTTTAAAGCTTCATTTTTCTTAATTTTCCTTCACACTCCCAATAAAAAGTAATGAAATGTGGCAAGCAATGTTTATGTTCAAATGAATGGCACCTACACACATCTTTAAAAAAATGCGTTTTCTTCTCGAAAAAAAAAGCTGACAGAACAATGAGAGTTTTGTAACAATTTTTTTTTATTTTTTGGGAAAGGTTATTTTTAACCGTTTTTATAATTTTTTTAGCGGTTTTTTACCCACCATCAATTCAAGTGATGAGGAGAAACCACTTTTCAAAAGCTGCACATGCATAACTCTCGCCACACATTGACACTTTTAACATTGAATATTTCACTACACTTTTATACAGCCTTTCCCAACCACGAATACACCACAAACAAAAACATTGCGCGCTCTGAAAAATAAAAGAAAAACAATTTTACATCCGAGATGTATTCAGTCCAATTCAACAAGGGACAAATTTCAGGATTTGAATACCGCTGAAATTTCCGCTTAGAAGAAAAGGACGGCAATAAAAAAGTTCCGTTCTGTTGCTGAAAAACTCGGACAAATTTCGAGCGAAAATCACATTTGAAGTCTCCAAGAGTAGTAAAGCTCGTGCAAGTAGCTTTTGTATTTCTTTTGTTGCGGTGGCAGAGGCTCAAAATACGGAATTCTTGAAATGTGTCCGTTCTATTTTGGAGGCAGAGGAGCTGCTGTGTGTTTCGAGTTTGTTCCGTTCCTGCATCATTGCTTTAAAGCTCAGTTCAAGGGTACACAGTCACAGTTGGGTCGAACGAGGTCTCCTTGTGGTGGCAGAGGGAAATGATTATTGTATTTCTTTATGCAAAAGGATCGTTTCATACACTAGGAAATTCTGCTGTATTTTAGAAGCCTCTGAAATTTCACTGCATGTAAATTAGCTTTTTTAGATTTACTGAATCATTAAAAGACAAAAATTTATTCAAATTTAAGCGGGAAAAAATGTGCTAATAAAAAAAAGGGGAATTGTACTAACTATTTGAATCGTAAAGTGTAATGTCAGAAAGAAAATAAAGAAAATTTGTTTTTGTTGCAGAATGTTTGGTCTCTTACATGGGATTTTTATTGATACTGATAGAAAAAATGCAGTAATTTTTGAGATAATTTTGAGTTTGATAGCAAGGGTAATTTGCAGAGATAACTGGACGCAGTGATGCAATTGGGAACCAAATCCAAACTATGCATTTAATTACATAGTTGTGTTACAAAAAGTTCTTTTACAAAAACGAACTCGTATTCAAAATTAATTACTGAATTCTAAGTAAAAATTGATCCGTCTCCAATCCTTTTGTAAAACTAATTGAAGACGTTAATTTTGTATATACCAGAACTAATTACACTTAATTACAGTTAAATGTGCTCTTATGTTCCTTCATGCTTTAAATGGTTGTGATACGACCATTTCCCTTTCCAGAAAAGGAAAGAAGAAGTTTGTTGATCTTATTGTTCATAATGAAATGCTTCTGCAAGTCATTCAAGTTTTCATGAGGATGCACGCCAACCGGACAATAATGAAGGGGGAAATCCCTCAGTAGCACTTTACGGAGGCAAGAATGATAATATCTTGAATGGCTTCAGTTTTCAGCTGTTTACAAAATCATTTGTGGAAACCAATTTTAATTTGGATTCACTGCTTCGAATGCTGAAAGCCGTACACCAACAGTGCTTTAGAGATAGCTGCATAACACAAACCTGGTTAGGCAACGAGATGAATCCTCTAAACTGCGGTTGGCGAAGTACTAAACATAGTCTCGGTTCAATAACCATCATCAAAAACCCTCCTCCCACAGTTGCTTTTGATAGCTACAGCTTGCAAATGCACCAAAGAGTGTAGAACTGCTTATAGTTGTAGAAAATCGGGGATCATGTGCTCAATGATTTGCGCGAAATGCAAAAGACATTCGTGTACTAACGCTCCTACTGAAACTGATGTAGCGACTCCTACAGGAGACGATGTTCGTAACAGTAAACAGATGCTTGAACTGGGTGAGGTAAGACGAAGATCCAGATGAGGCTGAAGAAACGGAAGATTAACCGACATTAGTACTGAAACGTGAGTGATTGAACTAATAATTACGAACAGTTGTTTACACTCCTCTCAGCTTGTTTTATTGTTGCTCATCTGGCTCTTATTTGCTTGTTTTATTATATTTATCTTATATCAACTGATTTATTTTGTACATGCTTAATATACGATTATAACACCTACTGAATGTAAAGTTTCATATGTCAAAGCCCTATATTTGCCTATTTTCATTTTTTCCACCCAGCTGAAAAACAATAGAGCATTTGATAAGCTCATCTAGTATTGTTTAGTTTAGTTTAGTTAGATCAAGTTCGATTTTGAAGATACATGAAGACTATTTTGGCACGGACATCGTAATTTTGAATCTTGATCACTTCACGAGGACACGGAGGCTCTCAACAGAAAATTATGTTTATGAATGGGTTTAATTAATTTAATTTAGTTAGATTAAGGTCCTATTTTGGAGTTGCACGAGGGCACTCATCACACGCACCTCATAAATTTTGAACCACAATCAGTTGATAAAGACCGCGCCTGAGAAGACAACCCCTCTCTATACTTGATCCCTAAACAGAGGAAGAACAGAACTCCCTCGCGGATGAGAGATTGCTTGATATCATTACCATCATTGTTCGTACAGCAGGAGGACATATTAACCACAACCGATGCACTGTACCGCTATCGTAACCATACACGAAGAATCTTTCATGAAATTGCATCATGAGCAATCGACCTGTGTGCACACAAAAATTTGCAGATAATCTTAAACAGAGAATGGTACGAGGATTTCAAAATTCAGGAGAATTTTATACTCCATGATTTTGAACGTAACAAACGATCCTGGTGAATGAAATACGAAACATCTTTACTAAATTTTATTAAATAATACATTTTTTAAATGCGTGGAGCTCTTGAGTTCATCTCTTGCTCGTTACTCTTGTCGGCGGGGTATATTGTTACTTTTCACGCACGATAGGTATCGTATATTATTTCATAGTTTTATTTCTACCATCGATTCGTATCCTTTGTGCCCTTAGGGTAATTTGGTTGCGGTGAATAAAAAAAGGTACTTTTTAGTTAACGGAATCCCAAAAGTCGCCAAGCAAAAATATTGGCGTTATTCCGTTTTGACGCCAACATTCATTACTAAGGTTTTTAGAATTTGACGCTGATTGCCAAATTTTAGCGATCATTCGCTGGGGATCTGTCGCTAGAAAATAGCGATTTTTAAAGCTTGAATAAGGTGACATTCATAAACAATTTTCTGTTATGTTATAGCTATTCTTGCATACCGTGAGTAACAAATAAATCAATCTCAAAGCGTGAAAACCCCGAAGAAATTAATAGCGTAAGGGAGTAAAATTATCTATAAGGTGATTCGAGCTTCCCAAGGGGAGAGTGACACTATGTTACGTAAATGATATGGTAACCGTTATGTATCTGTATGGCCGGCATGTAGGAAAAAGGATAAACATAAAACGCATGAAAGTATCGAAAGTTGCACTTCGTCAATAAAAATTCATTTTCAAGTTTGTGGAACAGAAGACCATCCATTCATTTGAAAACAACCCATTCAGTGCTCAAATACTGTATCTTTAGTGCGCTGCCATTAGTGCTTTTAGAATTCCCAGTATTCGTTTTTCTTGGTTTCGGCACGGCTAACCGAACCCTTTCTCCGGCGGATAACGAAGACAAATTCACTCGAATTCCGAGGAGAAATTCGAATTCACTCTCTTATCATTAAAACGTCAACAAATCCATAACGAACTGCGAGCAGGCGGTTGAGGTTGAAGGACCCTCCACAAACTCGTCTGCAGAAAAGAAAATTTCACTCTACTCGAGAGGTTTAAGAGCGGATGCGTGCAACATTTATTTAGAATTTTCAGCCCACCTTGATTCAACATTCCCCCTCCCCCCCGACACCTGCGTCTTTCATTTAATTTACATCCGACAGACGATATTAAATCCTCATCGGTGACGTGCAAGGACGTGCAATTTTGGAGCACGTCACATCGATCGGCGGTTTCTTATATATCCATAGAAGACCGGAGAACATTTAATTTGTAGTTTTGGATGAGAACGCCATCTTCGTGGTTGCCATGGAAACGAGTGCTTCCAAGCAAGGGATTAACTTAGGAAATGAACAAAACTTTTTTTAAAGTGAATAAATAAGTAAATTCGTATGCAAGTTCAACAGAAGCAGTGACTTTAATGTTGATCTGTGAATGATTTATTGAGGCTAATGAATAATCAGTTCAGTTCAGGTAGGAATGCGCATTTGCGTTTCGTTATCATGACTGTGTCGGATTTTCGAAATCCGGTCTTTTTCAGTTTGAGTCTAGTATCCGTAACCCTCATATTTCCATCGCTCTGTCAATGCTCGGTTCGGAACATGAAAAATGCCGCCTCGAACAAGCCGCATTTCGTTCCAACACAGAATTTCTTAACCCTATGATTCCTAAGATAATTGGAATAGAGGGACCTCAAAATACTGGGACGTCGGAGTTCCTATTTCAAGGATAAGGGATATTTACCTCCCCCCCTCAAGAACCACAATGACAGCAGGCACTGTTCAAATTCTAAGAGCTCCCCCCCCTTTTCCCCAAACCCATTTGGGCGAGACCTCTAACGAAGAAAGCGCGCGCTGCGGGTGTGAAATCAATCAGACTTAACGAAAGGTGGTGGAAATTTCATAATAATTCTCAGACGTTTCGGACGGCCATCATCTTTTGCTTGAAAGGACGTTTCGGACCTTCCCGTATCGATAGAGTTAAACTTACCATTGTGACTCAGAAAACGGTAGCATGGAAGAATATAAAAGTCTCCAGAACGTGCACTGCTCTTTTATCTTTCAAATTCTTTGATATTTGCTATCAAAAAATAGTGAAAGAAACAGTTGGCATAACCCTCCATTAGTCACACATGCATGCTGCATTTATTAACTGTTTTTAACGCATTGCAATTTGAGTTTTTCTGTTAGAATATTAATTTACATTATCATTAGGACTAATATTTATAGTTTCAAAGGAAAATTTATTTATTTACCTCGAGATACATTTAAGAATGAAAATCGCTTGCGACTAACAAGGGGTTAATATTCGCTGAATAACTATGTTACATTTAACTTCTAATGAATTACTACTCATAAATACGTGATCTTCGTATTTATTTTTTAATTTTGGTATCCTGATGAAAATATCTTGATGGGGAATAGGATCGTGTTTTTTTCTGCTCTCAAAAGTTATAACGAGCGGAAAATGTTTAAGAAACCCTATTTCAACATAATCCCTGTGACTTCCCAGTATTTCAGACATTTTAAAACATTTTTCTTTCCCATTCCCTATTCATAGGGACAAATGAAACTAAGCTACTAACCTAAAACATCGCAGTCAAGCTGATATCATTCAATAGGTCATTTGTAGAATTTCAAAAGGGCGCAATCATCATTTTCTGAATTAATTTCCGAAGCAATCACCGAGGAACATCAAAATCACTAACTATACGTTAATAATAAAAACAAACCATCAGTAGAAAAAGTAATTTTGGATATTTTTAGGTATATTCATTCACGTCAATGGAGATAAGTTCCATTATGAAATCTTTCCTTAAAAGTCGAAAATGGAAGAGAAAATGAAACACTATTTAATGAGAAGAAGATATTAGAAGAGAAAGAGATAATAAGAAGATAAATTTAATAAACGAATATTTTAAAAACGCTTTCTAATTGAATCATTGATTGTACAAACCACGTGAGTCAATATTTTTTTTCAAAATTGCGTTGTTGATGTTTTCACATTCTAAATCAGCAATAACAAAAAGGGTGAAGAAATGACACGAGTCAAGTAAAGATGCATTATAGGTATGTAAAATATACTAGGTAAAAAAATTAATAATTGTTTTAAAAAATTAATCATTTTTTAAAAAGCTTTTAGCATTTTGATATTATTCACTCATGTGCTTTCTACAATCAAAGCTTAATTAGCGCACTAAAAGGTAGATTTTTTTATTTTAATTATTGCTTAAGTTTTATTTTTTAATTTTATTATATTTTATTATAAATATTAAGGAATCTTGTAATGATTTTTTTGTTGTATCTCCTTGATGGCTCAACTCGTGTAGAATCAAAAATCTTAATTTAATCGAGTACCTGATAATTAAGTTCTAAAAATATTAAAATAGTCACTGAAAACATGCAAGTGCACAACATTTGAAACCTCTAAAATATTTATTTACTTAATAGAAAGCACACTACAGAGAAAATACCAGTTACAGAGTGCAGAAACAAAATAATCATCAAACACACGAGGAACAAAAGCCGTAATCAATGAATCTTAAAGATATTTAAAAAATTTAGTTAGTAAAACTAACATTAGAAAATTAGTGAACACCCGTTTATAAAATTCTGATTTTACAAGCATGAACTATTACACGAAACAAGTCAAGTTCACTATAAGAGAGTAATAAAGAAAAAGTAACTATTTAGTGCCTTTTAATAAGTGGCTTTCAAGTCAAAATGATTATTCTTGTTATTTTTGCTTTAAAATAAATGTCGACAAATATGAAATAAGAAGACAGTGTGAGAGTCACGATCCTTTTATTTCCCTATTTGGTGGTGAGGCCTCGGTTGCCTACTGGTAAGGTCTCGGCTTTGAAGCTGGAGGGTTCGAAACCCGACTCCACTGAAGGTCCGTCGTGTATTGAGCCTGCTTCACGTTAAATCATACATAGAGGCCGAACATTGGTGTGGTGCGGAAGTTTCGAGACGGGATGCCAGCTCAGGGTCGCCCTCTTCATCTGACCGAGGTTCAAAATGACGGGGTCAGTCCCAAAATATTCCTCGTGTTGCTTCAAATCGGGACGTTAATTTAACTAAACTAAGCTACTTGGTGGCCCAATCCACAGTTTAAGACACCTTGGTATATTCGAATTTCCAATTCCTGTTTATTTCATTTTATTTTATAAGATTTTGAAACATATTATACTAAAATTTGGCTTTGAAGAATTTTATAGAATTTTTTATGTCTTGAAATGAAAACGGAAATTTCGGAAGGCATCACGGTTACATTTTGAAAGGGAGCACAAATATCTGCGATAGGTACTGCTACAGAAAGAATGTCCAGTCCTAGGTTAATCGGTGATTATATTGATTCTGATATTTTGGCAGTTGGTTAGGAGTACAAGGAAGGTTCATGTAAGGTCATTTTAAATAGAAATAAAAACGCACAGCCTTTGACTTGATCGTATAGGAAGCATACAAACAGAAAATATTGTTCCAATCTCAAAAAATTAATGAATCTACATTTTTTACCTCCGCAACTCCGTAAAAAACACACTTTACGGATTATGTTTGCATGTATGTCTGTACGTCCATGTGTATGTGAATTCTGCGAGGAAATTCCCAAAAGGAATGAAATTGACGAATGAAGGCGTGAATCAATGCAATGAAGAATGAATGCCTTCGTACAAAAATTGTAAATCCTTATGAACTTTTGTACCAGATTCGTCAAAGGGTACACTCCTGTTTATCTATGTGTATTTGAACATTATAACTGAAAAACATAGCAAGCTAGGTAAGTCTAGTCTTGACATCCAAATTTCAGATTTATTTTCAATTTGGATCTCAAGCGGCCAATAGGAAGAGGCTCCAAATGCATGCCCGATTCTTTTCACTAAACGATGAAGATAAACGCAAATCGCGGCATATTGTGGAAGCACACGAAGAAGTCGGATATTTGCATATTTTCGTGGATATTTTCGTCAGACGGCTTATTCAGCGGGTATTTTCGAGATCTGAAACTTATAACGATAAAGTTACATGTTCAATTATTCCAGGAAAACTCACGAATAACCCCACTGAAAATGATCGCCATTCCCCATCTCGAGTTAATAGCGGCTACAGATGAGGCCAAACTGTTTGATTCAGTGAAAAGGGCTCTGAAAACCGTCGATTTTGAAATTTACTTTTAGACTGACTCGTCAACCGTTCTTACATGGAATGAACGACAGGAGCCGTGGTCGGGATACTTAACTCTGGACCATGCCTCAAAAACTCTCCCCAAACCCTCGATTTTTTCCATTTCTTGTCTGCCCTTTCCCATTTGATTTATCCTTTCACCATACTCAACTATGACCTTGACACACACGGGTTGTAATTATGTAACGAATTAGAGCTAATAAAATTAATTAGCACATTAGGGCGCTTCAGCTGAGAGGAAAGAGCAGATGTTCTCCCTCTCTCTTGTCGACAAAGTTCGCCGTAAATAAAGTTTCTTTACTTAAAAGATCCTGAGAGAACAGATAAGAAGCTAGGCTAGAACTATAATGGAACTCGTGATTTTGATGCTTCAAGATAAGCTGCCGAAAATGATTCATGGTTATAAACAATTAACATATTTTGGGGATTAATACAAGGAATTCTTCATCTTATCTATGCAATATTTTGTCATTCCTAGTTTGAAATCCCTACGAGATCTTTCATGTGTTCTGTTTTTTTAACGACTCCATCAATAATGTGATTGATTGAGCTGACATACCAAGCTTGTACTCGTTTTGCTGTGCCGGCCAGAATTTTTAGAGACAACTAGGGATTGCAATCCGGAAAACCGGATCCGGTAATCCGGCAGATCCGGCATCATTAGACGTCCACCGGATCCGGTAAATTAAAAAAATATACATGAAGCCGATTTCTTGAAAAAATACTCGCGTTGTTGCAAGAGTAGGTACTTAAATGCGCGGTGTGTACGAGTCGTTCGACGCTGACTGACCCGCTTCACCTATAGACATTCTTATTGTTCAATTGATAGATGAATTATGTTTATGTTGCATTTACGAGTAAGAGAATGATTTAAATAGATAATTAGGCTTAGAAAGGAATTGAATAACGATCCATATTTCTGATTTTTCTTTATAATACGATTTTCTTCTTACATAGTGACCGAAATAACGTTTTAAATTGTAAGTATGTACCTATTTGTGTTGCATTGCAGGTACTAGTCTAAAAGTTCTAAAACAAACATGCCACTTTTGAAACCAATTCAAAATGAGAACAGGAATATTAATATACTTACAGAATTAAAAAAATGATGATGATACAAGACTAACTGATGATACATTTACTATGCCGAAAAAAAAATGTTGTAAGACTAGAAATGAAAAATATCTTAGAAAGAGTTGTTCAAAATGATAGCTTAAAAGAAAACGTAGATAATATAGTAGAAAATAACTCAGATTCATCGTCATTGAAAAGTGATTTGACATTACAGAAAGAATTACAGATGCAAATCCAGCAAGATATGAAAACCTAGAGCATAAATACCAGAAAAAAAAGAGAAAGATTATGAGAAAACATTAAGAAAGGAAATGACTGCATGTGAAAGTGAAGGAGTTCGAGGAATATACTTGTCTTCTATTCATGAGTATTTGTTGACAATAAAACCAACAAGTGTAGAAGCAGAAAGGGCTTTCTAGGCCGCTGGTTATATTTGAGCTCTGTAAGAAGTCGATTGACAGATGACACAATCAACACTTTTTGTTTCCTACAATAATTTTTTCAAAACCAAAGTGAGTTTTTTAAAATTGTTTTACTTAAAATAATAATTTAAAGTAAGTATATTAAAAAATACGAAGAAGTTTTAAACTCGTTATTGTATAATTGTGCCATTGATTAAACAGATTCATGATGACTGCCATAATTATAAGAATGAGACTGCTTGGCGTGTCTAAAATACCTAATTATGGTGATATCAGTTGATAAGCTTGATTTAGTTAGATTTAATATAAGTTACTTACATAATATAAGTTACATTGCAAGTTACCATTGATGTCATTTGTGAAATCTAGCAAGTGAGACTGAACTTAACGCCCGTCATTATCTAATTATTACTAAACTAATATAACAATTACAATTTAACTAGTTACACTGTACTAAATTTTTATTGTTGATTCATACGTAAATGCTGATTAATTATAACAGTGTAAATAAAGTTGATTTCATAAGAAATTAACGCTTTTTTTATAAACTTTGAAATACACTCACTTTATCACCTTCTATACATTTGATTTTGGAATGAAAAGGCAAAATAGTTTTGATGTGTTCAATCCGGCCGGATTGAAATTGGTGCCGGATTGCAATCCCTAGAGACAACCGCTTATTTGAGAACGTATAGTCACATTTAATTATATAGACAAATTCCAGCAAATTTTTATAAATATTTTAACAATTTTTCTGAAGAACTATGATTACTATGGCTTCGATGGTTTTAAGATTAAATGCTAACAACTTTTAAATTCTTAGTGTGTTCTTTATAAGATTGAGTGAATTCAACTTTGAAATTCTTAATATGCTTTTTAATGTTTTTAAGGATCAGTGTTTACAGCTTTTATTCACTGTTTTATGTGTGTTATGCATTCTTTAACTGGAGTTTTCTCTGCAATGTTGATTTTCTTTATATAAATAAATAACTCGATTTGCAGGTGCAGCATTTCAGTCTTTAAATGTATCTTAATTTTGATTTGCTTCGTTTCAGATATACTGGAATTGAAGAATTTACACCAATAACTAACTCACAGAATATTTCAGGATCATATAGCTGGGATTTTAATAAAGGTCTAGAACTGCCTAGAAGATGAATAAACAAGAAATAACATTTTGAATTGAAATACCAGTCTTTGGACAAAAATAGTGTGGTTGGGATTCGATCTGTGGACAAACGGATTTATATTTCAGCGATCTACGAAATGATCTAGGGCGATTGCTGCCTAGGTTTCTTTGTGCGGCAATATGAACACGATAATTCAAAGGACGCAACGCGGTAAATGGATGAATTCCAGAATAACGTCTTTACACTAATATTAAGGTGAGTATACATTCGCTAGTGGAACCGTTTGCGTGTTATTCGAAGAAATTATTTTCTGGACGAACCGGCAGCGGATTACGGAAAAGGAACAAGCCCATTTCGATCCATTAATCATCGCTTGTCAGTCGTCAATTAAGGAAAGTCTTTGGAAGCGCATTAGAATACGCCTTGATTTGCAGATTTGGCCGTGGTTGTTCGAAGAAGGTTCACGCGGAACGTCGAACTACACTCGAACGTGAACTTCGAATGCCTTTCCCTATTAGCACAAAATGCTCTACAATATTCATACGATATCTTTACGATGTTGTGCGGCATTCAGAATATCGTAGCAACATCGTGGAGATATCCTAAAATATCCTGTGCTAATAGGGTTGTGTTCGTCGAAAATCGACAGGATTTGGTTGGCCGCCAGCGGTTCGCGTCGAGCAAGAGAACCCCGTCCACACCTTCGAACCAGCTACTAGCGAGCGGTTTGCTAACCTTTCAGCTTTCAGGAGTATACGTGCCTTTGTGTATCTGATTTTCAACTAAATCCGTCCACAGGTTGACTGCCTGTTTGTTTTTCCGTGTGTATACGAACGCAATAATTCAGAAATACAACACAAGATAAATGAAATTTGGTATGTGATCTTGGCAGCAAAATTTTATGTCTTCATCAAATTTTTATTTATTTGGTTTCAGGAAAGAGGTCCAAAATGAATACTCGGTTCCTTTTTCTTACTACGAAGCTAAACGCGAAACACTCAGCATTGTTGTAAGTACGCGAGGAAGCTAATGGAAGAACAATCCAACTTATTAATTTTTTGTCTAGCGCAGTACACACAACTTAGAAATTCTTCAGTCATGAAACCCAAGCAAAGTCAAACCAATCGATAAAAGTTGATGGAAAAAGTAACTTTAAATCCAATTTCAACTTAATAAAAAGAAATCATCCAAGCAGAATTTTTACAAGCCTTCTGTTTTCGAGAATTATAAGTTGGATCGGGAAGTTTTAACGACTTCACCCCCCAAAAATTTTAAATCCCGCCAAAGTTCTTATTTTCTTGCGCTAAAACGTGTTCGGAAAACAAACACAGGCCTACTAAAAATAACCCACCAATTCGATTTCGCATTCTCGGGAAGAGTGAAATCTCGGGCTGTGTACTCGTTCTGCACGACTAATGAAGTTGCGTGTGTCATGTTGACAAACATTTCATCTTGTCGCGGAAGTCTCCACTCCGGCACGGGCGCTGCAGATTCGCATTCCCGGCCGCCAGCAGCGCTTTCTTAATTGGAAACGAGGGCTTGTTCGGGTTATTGTCGAGGGAAGTAGGCTGGATCTGAACCGCAGATGTGGGATTTAATAAGGAGGGCAACGTGGATGGAGCGGAGAGCCGTTACGCTCAATGACTTTCATTTAAACCTTGAATTAAATATTTAGGCCGCCATGATATCCCGCAGTGGTGAGATCAGTGCCATGCTAAGGAATGATCTTCCAATAAAAAGCTGCTCAAATCCAAAACTGTTTTATGACCGAATGTGCCATTTTTTGAATACATATTCTCCTCAACTTGTGACCATCCACAATTAAGACGTATAAAATTTTCAAATTTCAAAATAAAAAGTAATTTCAAGATGAATTTTTTGTTCACATTACGTACAATAGAGAACATATTCGTATTTTTCACATTGTGTATAGTAACCCGTTTTTTTGTGAATTTTTTCTATTTTTTCTATTCAATTTTTGTGTTTTATATACAATTTTTATAACCCGTTTGAATGAAAATAGTGTTAAAAAATATAAATCCGATTTGCGACCAGTTCAACTGACGACTTCAGTCGAGAGTCGTAAGTCGAAGAGAGTCTGTACTTGATTTAAAAAAAATGGTGAAATTTCCCTCTCGACTTTCTCGTATACTTCCACAAAGTATCTCGTTTCGCGTTTACCTTCGTCGTATGGTGAGAAGGATCAAGTATGCATTTTGGAGCAATACATCTTGTCGTTGACAAAATTGGTACACATTAACAATTCTGGTGTCACGAACACATACAAAATTGCTTTTTTTTAGCTCATTGGATTCTTAAGTTATTGTGTTCATGCACAAACACATAAGCAAAAACAAACACACAAGCAGTCAGCTCTTTGACGGATTCTTTCCAAAATCTGACTTTGATTCACAGTTTTGATATAAGGAACACAAACTAAAACTCAACCAGCTTGCTTGTGGCGTTTTCGAGTTCGTTCACGAAATAATGAGACATTCAGGAGGACAATCAATCCGGTGACGGGTTTAGTCGAAATTTGGTACACATATACTATTTGGGTGATAAAACCATGTACCAAATTTCGACCATCTAGCCTTTATATATTATCCTGTTCACAGCCAGACAGATATAAAATCAGAAATGTTCTCAAACTCAAGGAGAACTAATGCGTGGAAATTTATGGTCAACTTGGATCTTGAAGTCAACTTTTCTTTTTTTTTCCTTTTTTGAGTATAAGAGTAAGTAAAATTAATGTACAATTACATTATTTATACATGCATAGCTAACCAAATGAACCCGCAGTGATGAAGAACTGACGGATTCTCAGGAAACAACTGTTTTACTTGTTGACTGATTTTACTGTTCTGATTCTTATGTCTTTTTATGAGTTATAGAAAAACTTGAATATATATATGTTACGGTTAAAATGGATAATCGGTTATTATGCATAATAACCGGCGATTGTGCATAATAACCAGGTAAGCTGGTTAAAGTGGATAATTTATGAGAATTTATCACATTAACCGGTTATTATGAATAATTACCAATGAAGTTTAGTCAATGTGATTAATTACATTGACATGTGATTCCATTGATCAAACGTCATTGGTAAATGTGATTAATTAAGCAAAATTTATTATTTATTATTTGTAACAGATAGAAGTTAATCGCTTAAAGTTAAATCTTTTCGAAACCAAAGTATTTGTGGGTTGTCTTTGCACTATCTCTTGTTTAAAATGTAGAATTTCAACCGCGCTCGCAATGCCTGCGGCTTCTAAAGTGGGAACCGGGGGAGATTTTTTAATTAAAAAACCGGGCACCGGGCAAATCTATTTTAACTTTAAAAAAGCATCCTGCAACTTTTCTAGCAGCGGAAGCTGGAACCTAGTAGCTTCGCTAACGCATTGAATGTTAGAATATTGAAGAAATGAGGAGAAAACACGTGTACATCAGAGAATGTAAAGAAATATAAAGCATTTGTTACTAGTGGCAAATGTTTTCCAGAACAAGGGAATAGTAAACAATTAATAGATTTACTCAGTTTTAATGTTTGCAATTGGGAAGAAGCGATCTAGATTTAACAAAAAAACAGACTAATGTGAAGAATCAAAGAAACCATCACGCAAGTGAAGACAGAAATCCAAATGACGAATTCCAAAATATGAACAAGCGAGTTCATAAAATTCCACGCAAAAGATTTTTATTAAATTAATAAATCATTAAAAATCACTCAATTACGTAATCAGAGAAATATAAAATCACTAAATAAATCAAAATTCTATTTCAAATTGTTTCATTAAAATTAAATTTTTAAATTTTAAGTCCAACTTTAGAGGATGTTAGAGGAGCCGAAAGATACTCCGTTAAAATAATCGCATTGAACAAACATCATTGGTAATTATGCATAATAACAGGTTAATGTGATAAGTTTTCATAAATTATCTACTTTAACCGGCTTACTTGGTTATTATGCTTAATAACCGATTATCCACATAGACCGTAATATACATATACATATCATTTAATTTTTTCCCCATCTCTTATAATGTATTAATTTATTTTGTGCAGATGTGTACTTACTAAATTGCATGCACAGATAACAATATAGAAATGCTATGAAATAATTATAAAATATCATATGGAAACTAATGCCGTATATTTTGAACTAAGAATCAAAAATAATATTATTTATTTTTTGCACCCATCAAACGAACCGTGAAATTAAGTAATCTTGTTTTGAAGGAAACGGGTAATTAATTGTCAAGTTCTTTAATTAATTTATGAAAGTGAAGAAAAAATTATGATATAATATTAGTCTTTTAAACTTTCTCCCATACAAAACCTTTTTGGTTGAACACTTTTCCATGACTATAAATGTGCTTATATATATGCAAATTAATCTAGCAAGCAGAGCGTAAATTAAAAATATATTAATTTAATATTTTGAAAATTTAAAAAAAAATTTCTTAATGAACGCAGTTGTTTAAAGAAATTTTTTTCGCTAACCAGCGTTGAAGATTCTGTCAAAAGCTTATGTTTTCAGCACTATCGTGGCTTTGAAATTCTCAGAACACCAAACCTACTTGAATACTCTAATCCATATTCTAAGAATTTTTCTACAGGAGCTCGTTCAGTTTTATTTGAAATTAAAATTGCTCATAAAAATTTGTTAGGGCCAAATTGAACAGTTAGATTGGAATATCTTCCTTTGAGGAAAGGATTTTCAGAATTATTCCGAAGTCAGGAACAACTTTAAAAATTCACAATTCACAGCCGAATGAAAATGGGAAGAAACCGTTTGCGCAGGAAAGATGGAAACGAAACCCGATAGCGTCGCTGCTATATCAAAATTTCTTATGTTAAAAGCCATACACAGTAAAACTTATACAGTAAAAATTTTACTTATAAAGTAAAAAAATTATGTAACTGCTTGAAACACGTTGCATTTTTTAATCAATATACAACTATCACATATAACAGCTTGAGATCAGACGAAACTAATCTACAGGGTACCCACATAAACAAGGGCCACCACCTCAGCCTTAGTCATTAAAGTAGAGTCCAGGTATAGTAAAATGTCTATGCGCTTTGCGATGAGATAACTTACAAAGCCATCTGGTGGACAACTTCGGAGTTAGCGTTCCTATCTCGAAAACGGTACAAAATAGAGGAAACATGTCAATTACAAAAATTGTAGAACATTATCGATTTAATGCAAAAAGACACCTTGTGCACATTAATACGAAGAACAGAACGCTGTTTGTTCGCATTTTTCAAAATTGTGACGTCACGAGACATGGACAAGAGTAGAAAATATCATTTTTCGTGCAAAAAAATGACCTCATTATACTTACCTGTGGGAATAACTCAAACAACAGGTGTATGCGAACTTCCCGCCAACATTGCAAGACTTTCGATGACGTATTACTGTTGCTTGTGCTAGCGCACCAAATGTATGCTAAAACGTGTGTAAAGTGAAATTCAAGCAAGGGCTCAGATCTGTATTGGAGATGACGGAGAGCACTTTCAACACCGAAAATAAGGATACCTTGCTATTACTAATTGTTTTTTTTTCTTTTTTTTAACCCGTTTTGTGACGTCACTGTTTCGGAAATCACGAACAAACAAATGTGCATTTTAAGCGTTCTGTTCTTCGTATTAATGTGCAGTAGGTGTCTTTTTGTACTAAATCAATAATTCTCTACAATTTTGTACTTTACATTTTCCGCTATTTTGTACCGTTTTAGAGACAGGAAAGCTAACTCCGAAGTTTGCCATCAGGTGGCATTGTAAAATGCCTCATTTCATAGAGCATAGACATTTTACTATACCTAGACACTACTTTTGTAACTAAAGCTGCTATCGTTTTAAAGTTAAGGGGTTGGCCCTTATTTAAGTGGGGACCCTGTATAAATCTATGTATTAATAAAATGTTTTGGTAAATTTGACATATGTCATTTTGATATAGCAGTGATGATATTTTTTTTATCCAAATCAGAATTTATTGATAACATGGCTAACAATTTAATCACAATATCAATAAGGGGTCTACTCTAAACGTGACCCAATAGCTAATTTTTATACCGTTACAGATAGACATAGACTTCCAATTGGAAAAACGTTTTAAATGACGTAAGGAATCATATTTCATGCTTTTTGAGTACATAAATAGACTGCTGAAAAATTGCGAAGTCTCAATTTTTATACAGACCCCAGGTCCTTTTAGTCATATGTAGTAAATATTCTTGGTACACTAACATTTTAAATTTAAAAAGCTCCATTCTTCTGCCATTAAAACTGCTCGAGCTATGAAGTTTTGAATGTCGTTGATTTAGACGGTTTACATTACAATGGCAGCTTTGAAGAAGACCGTCCATTCAACGAGCAGCACTTGCTCGATGCTACCGCTGATTGGCTTAAAATTATAAAATTCAAAGCTCCATAACTTGATGAGTTTTATTCGAAAAAGAGTAGAACTTCTTTCATTTAAAATGTTAGTGTGTCAGGGATATTTATTAAATATAACTAATAGGACCGAAAACTGCGCAAAAGCGTAAACTTTGAAATTATTTCAACAGTAAATTTATAAAGTAAAACAACAGAAAATATATTCTATTATTAAATGTAAAGCATTTTTTCAACTGGAAGTATGTGCCTATCTCTAACGTTTTATAAATTAACTATTGGGCCACGTAGCGAACGCCTTTTATATGATTTCTCCGTTCATGGAGCGATACAGTTCAAATAATAAGTCATTGGTTGGAGTAACAGCTTACAAATGTTTATTGTGTAGTTTTTCATTCAGGAGAACAGCTGTCAGATAAGGGAGAACACTTTTCGCAGCATCAAACACCATTTCTGCTGATATGGCCGAACTATGAATTAGAAAAATGATTCTGTTCTTATTGCTCATGTTCCCCTTTCAGAAAAGTATGTCTAATGTTTGATTGTCTGTTGGTGTGTTTATTAGCGAGTTTGTGAATACTATATTTTAAAACACAAAAAGATGGATGGGGAAATTTTATTATACAATCTTTGAACCTAAAATGCAGATTTGTATCTGATTTTCTACTAAATCTGTTAAAGGGTACACTGTCTGTCTGTTGGTCAGTCAGTGTCTACGAGAACATGACAATTTAGAATCACAACATGATAGAAATTTGGAATTCGTCATGTGATTTTTGTCACCGAAATTGTAGATCAGTGTCAAATATTGGACCTGATTGGTCTATAGAAAAAGGTCCAAGATGCAAATTCGAGTTTCTTCTTTCTACTAAGAAGATAAGACAAAACGCATCATATTATGTAAAAATATGAAATTTGAAAGGAAACACAGCCGCTGGTTAGATTTTTAGTTTATCTCTAACTTTTTTCAACTTAGGAATCAATTTTTTTGTTAAAGTTAAACCTCGGGTAACCGAAACCCGGGTTATCCGAAATGCCTCTGAAATCGCCAATCCAAAAAACGCGTACTGTACCACACAGGAATAATCGCGAACCCAAGGGCGAACTAGGCTATGGATCGTAGAGATGAACGCCCGACCAGAGTAATCGCGAACCCGAGGTCGAACCGGGTTATGGATCGTAGAGATGAACGCCTGACTTAAAAATGTAATTTTAACTTTAATAAAGAGCAGAAGTGTAGCGTACAAAGATAGTTTTGAATTCGTTTTACACTCCAAACATTTCAGACTTACATACTGTTATAACAATAGATGTTCTTGGCTTAACAGAAAAAAATCTGTACTTATCATCTTGCTATACTTATGTAGTGTACATCATGGACTGTGCATCATGTACATGTACATCAGGTACTGTACTTATCATCTTGCATAATTATTTTTCTCGAAAATTTACAGGGAATTAATTATTTATTTATAACTCGATTGACTCTGCCTAGCCTAAGGGTGTAAGGCTCGAAATGGGCCTACAATGAGAGAATTATTTGGATTTTTTTTAAAAAAAACTACACCCATTTAGTTTGGAAAATAAAAACAATTCTTATGTACAATCTGCTTCAAAAACAGGTCGAGATAAACCTAATTAAGAAACTCAATTATCGACAAAAGTTTTAAACAAAAAGTGCATCGGGCGACTGGGAGCTGGAGTAGCCACCCCCTTTAACTTCAGAACAACGGCAGCTTTAGTCATGAAAGTAGTGTCTAGGTATAGTAAAACGTCTATGCGCTATGCGATGAGATAACTTACAACGCCATCTGGTGGCTAACTTCGGAGTTAGCGTTCCTATCTCGAAAACGATACAAAGTAGAGGAAAAATATTATTAATTATTTTTCTCGAAAATGTAAAGGTTTTTTTTATTTATTTATAACTCGATTGACTCTACCTAGCCTAAGAGTGTTAGGCTCGAAATGGGCCTACAATGAGAGAATTATTTTGATTTTTTTTAAAACTACACCCATCTAGGTTGGAAAATAAAAACAAGTCTTATATACATTTTGCTTCAAAAGCAGGTCAAGATAAACCTAATTAAAAAGCTCAATTATCGACAAAAGTTTTAAACAAAAAGTGCATCGGGCGACTG
>BGPR01003377.1:241-95323 GCA_013235015.1 Araneus ventricosus | reverse complement strand
TCAATTATCGACAAAAGTTTTAAACAAAAAGTGCATCGGGCGACTGGAAACTGGAGTAGTACCAAATCCCAACTTTGCTCTTACAGCACAAACCAAAGTAAGATAGACAGACCGATTGAAAATAACATCAACGTCCAAATTATATGGAGAATAGCAATAAAATGAACACGGATCATATTAAGCTAAAGAGCAACTTAGATAGTTAAAAAGATGGATGTCTATAGAAAACGATAAAAACTACAACAGAAAAATAAAATAAAAAAACCATCATTAGATTTCAAACCTCTAGTCTGAAATATCGTAGTATGATTATGTTTTAGGATTGATTCGTCTGCCTTGTCTTTGCACGCAATTGAAAGATATGAGGAAACTAAAAAAAAAGGCTTTAACTTCATTGCAAAAATAAAAATGATGTTACTAATTGTGTATAAAATTAATTTTTAAAAATGCATTAAAATTTAAAAAAACTTTACACAAATAAAAACTTGTATTACTGAAAAGCTAATATTTTGAATTTTAAAATGGTGTAAAAGTGGTTTTTGTGCAATAATATGCTTTGAAGTCATTAAGGAAAAATATTGACATTTCGATTATTTTATAATTAATTAAAAATCTAATTAAAATTTTGAAAACCTCTCTTAGTGAGCACCTATTAACCAATAAGTAAACTTTTCAAATTTGGTAACTCTAGGTCCAACGGTTTGCCCTATAGAACGTTTCGAAGGATTTTTGTATCGTGCATGTCACAACACGTATAATGCAATTAATAGATAGTATCCAGCATATAAACATTATCATAGCATTCTCTATTTTCTTCATATTTTATCCGGATTCGAAAAATACCTCGTGACGTTTCACAAAAACAAATATTTATTTTCACATCACATTAACTTATATATACTGACATTTTAACGCATCACGAATACGAAGACAGATGACGAACTGCTGCCAGAACACATTAACAGTGTTCTAGAAGAACATTATAAAAAAAGATTTAAAAGCAGACGATAATAACTTCTGTCAAGAACAATCAAGTTAAAATAAAAAAGAGATTTTTCATGAATTTATTTGATAATAATTTTACTTTCATCCATTCCGAAATGATAAAGAGACATTTCCAACCCAACGTTTACACAAAGATGAGCTCACCTCTTTTTTCTCATGATTTCACAATTCATCTAGTAACTAATTATCTGTTCATTAGTGCCATCAATTAAAAACAAATCAACCGTGCCCAGACTATCACCGAAACCGCAACCCTATAAACACACGGTGCGAGAAGCGGTGAAAATCTGTTCATTAACGTGTGTTTCATCATCCGGAGACAAATGCACTGTCAAAGCCCGCGAGCCTTATCTAGAACGAGAGAGAGAACAATACAGAGGGTCGAAAGTCATCGTTTCTGTTATAAGTCATTGTCACCCCAAAAGTGCCAAGTTCTGCCCGTTTTACTTTATATAATGCATTACGGCAAATTGTTTGTGTGTCCCTCGTTCTACAGAAATAGACCCAGGCGGCTTCACAGAAGCGTCTCTAGAAAGAGAGAAAGAAACAAGAGAGAAGAAAAAATGTTTTTCTTTTTCTTTTCCGTTCTTTCCTTGTTGTTGCTTCGTTCAATTATTTCCATTATATTTTTTCGCATGTGCAACCCTTGCACAGGGATTCTATATTTAACTCGGAATTCGGTGAGCTGTAAACGTTCGGCAAGAAGAAATGTCACTGCTCAAACTCAAACGAGACTCTCATTTGTTGTTCACGGAGATATCGTCTGGTTTTTGAAAAAATCGAACTGTGGTGCAGATGAAAAGAAAAAAAAATGTAGAACAAAGTAGAGTGGACTTTATTTGTTGGCAATATGAGCCGTAAAAGACATCAGACAAAATGGTAAAAACTTATACGTAGAAAAAAAATATTGCTTCCTTTTACAGCATTAGCAGACGATTTATTTTTAAAAAGAAAACTGAGACAGTTTTTTTTTTCTATCTATGGAATAATGACAGGAAAAATACTTGCTACATATATAGTAAGTTTAAAAGTAAGTTAGTGCTAAACTATAGTTAGTTTTAAATATTATTTTTCGGTACCAATTAGGAGTATTAGAAATATTATTTTTGTTATTAGAAATGAGTTCAGTGTTAGCAGCTCAGAAAAACAGTAAAATAATTAGCTGTAAAATGAAAAAGAAAAAGGAAAATCGTATGAAGGAAAAAATCTTTTGATACAAAATATTCTTGTTTACCTAAAATAAATTTAAATTATGACAAACCTCAAAAAATGTGCAAACATTGTTTATGTTTAATTTTATTTTCCTAGAAAACATTAATTTCCCTTTTCGATTAGATTAAGAAGAAAGGAAATTCCAACCTTTAGTCTGAAATATCTTAGCATGATAATGTTTTACTCTTGATTATTCTGTCATGTCTTCGTCTGGCTTGATTGCGTCAGGCGTTGCATTTTGTGCATAACGATTTTAACCTCGCACTATTTACAGAAAGTATGCCAGTCTAAACATATTATCATGTTTAAGAAAGCGAAAGTGAAGATTCTGCTTTCGAATTACTATTCAAAGGAAGTGTTTTTTTCTTGTCATAACGTTAACACTGACATAGGCAAGCGAGTAAATGATTTGCTGGAACAATACAATTGGTTTGAGATTCATTACAACATTATAAAGCTTGGTATCAAATTGTGACGAAAATTAATTTTTAAATTTAATTAAAGAAAAATTGTATGGAAATGAAATTGGTTTCACTGAAAAGCTAATGTTTTTGAATTTTACGTTGACGTAAAAATAGATTGTTTTGCCATAATATGCTCTGGAGTTAGTGAGGGAAAACGTAAAAATTTCGATTAATTTTTATTAATTAAAAATCTGATTAAAATTTGAAAAGCCCTTTCTTAGTGAGCACCTACTAATCAAGAAGTAACTAAGTTCCAAATTTTGTAAGCTTTAAGTCTAACTGTCTGCACTTTAGAGCGTTGCATTCTGTGCGTCACGATTTTTTATATAGCTCAGTTTACAGGAAGTATGCCAGCCTAAGAACATTATCATGTTCTAATAAATAATAAAGACCATTTTCTAATACATCTTTGTTATTGGAAAAGGTTTCGAAGAATATATTTCATAACTTTTCAAGTGCATTACCTGAAGTTCAATAAAATCAAGTTTCATTTTCAGCTCTTTCAATTATTTAAAACTCTAGGAACCTTCTCAGCTGTAAAGAATTTAATTGAAACATTAAAACGTTCCAATAACCAAAGAAACCGAAGTATCCTTTTCAGTAACCTTGTGACAAAGGTCTGGAGGAACATTTTTTTTGCAGAATAAATAATTTTTGTATTCCAGCTTTTATTTAGATTTTTTATTTCACCATCTATAACTGCTTTTCCCGACACATTGGCGGTGAATAATTTCGGACTTCAATTTACTTAAGCGAAATATATTTTGCACAGGAAATATCATAATAATTTAGAATCAAATTAATTAAAATTATCAAGAAAACACTTCATAATAATTATGTGTTCGAAGGGGAAAATGTAGAAATAAATCACTTTAATTATGGATGATTTTTGCTTTGAGGTAGATAATTTTTAAGCTACTCGAAAAGTCAAGGAAAGATTTAAATGGTTACAAAACATGAGCTGAAGACAAACGAGAAAAGACAATGAGCAATGCAAACTAACAATGCAGCTGTTTCATGGGAATGATTTCAAGAATTCGCTAAAAATATTCGATTAACTTACAGGAGGAAACTAACGTTAGAAAATAGAAATTTCCTGAATCTTGAGATAGTATTCAATTTATTTAAAAGCGTTCTTGTAAATTTACTCCCTGAGCGCGGAAAAAAACCTTTTTTGGAACTATATCAGTATGAATAGACCTTGTTTTTACCTTTCTTATTTTTAAAATTTGATCATTTTATTTTTGTATTTTTATTGTTGTTTCACTGACGTGAATTTAGATGGATTTTGTTCTATGGACTGGTAAGAGACCACGGGGTCTGTCCTGGATGCTCTTTTGTGGGATTTTTAATGATACTTTACAAAAAATTTTATTGCCTCCTTCTTTTCACTGGTGTGCCGTGTTGAGCTTGTGCTTGAATTTTGCTCATTTGGATGTATACTGGGGGCTCCTTCTATTGAGTGTTTTGAATATTTTTAATGTTGGTTCCAGATCTGGTGATAAAAATCAAACAAAATTCAATTAATTTATGGTTCTCACCAAGTGTAATATCGATTCAGTGGCGTATTGTTTTTTTCTTGTAAGTGTGTTTTAGGTTACTTTATTTCTGTTGTTGTTGTCCCCTTTTTACGATGTTTGTAACGTTCTGTGCTGTGTTTGTGATACTTTTGTGTGTGTCAGGTCATATTGATATTCTCGTATTACTTATATAATAGTCCAGATCTGTCTCTCGGTAACGCTCTGACGTCACCAACAATAAAGCTCGCGCCACAGCACTGCGAGACGCATTATTTCATTGTTAGAGAACCTAAATTTCATTAATTTTAAATTTAAAAGAGTAATTGTCGTTCTAATTTCAAATTTAATAGTTCTAAAATAGTGAAATAAAATTTTCTATCGATTGATATAAAATATATCTCGCTATGATCAATAGTTCCCGAGAAATTTTAAATTATATTTATCATATATTTTAAATTAATTTCCATTTTTTAATAGAAAGTAGCAAATTACATCAGTGGTGTATCATGCGCATGATATAGTTTGGACGCCATCTGGTTATTTATTGCAATCGTGATGATATAATTTGATAACATTTTTTGCAACGTTTGACGAGCAGAGAAGTGCTTTGTTTTGATTAGAATTTCGAAAAAGACTTCCTTTGGAATTTTAACTTTTGACTTACGTTTGACAAGCTGAGAATTTCATGGTTATTGAATTATAATCAAATTGTTAAACAACGAAAAATACTTCACACGGAATGTTGTTTACCAAGAGGCTTCTGAATAAAGAAATATGTAAATAAAAATATTTCCTGTCATAAAACATATGTTTATTTTATTTGCTTTCAATCAATGTTAAACATTTATCTCGCATATGTATGTAATTAAACACGTCAAATTTGACGGGAAATCTCTCGAATGGAGAGGCAATTTGCACCCGTCATACCATGACGGGTGATTTTCTAGTTGCTTTTATATTTTCCCACCGGTCTGTTCAAGACCTTACACCCTTTCGAGTAGGCCGGACCGGTGTGGGTTTTAAATAAAAAAAAAGTATGAATATGAAAAAAAAAAACATCTCAAAAATGTAACTATCTAGATTAATGAAATTTGGCATGTGGTGCTTACATCAAAATTGTAGGTCTATGCCAAATTTTGGATTTAATTTGTCGACGGAAAAAATGTATATTTTTTTAACATACACCCATTTTCTTTACTATGTACGAAAAAAGGGCAACATTTGCTAAGATTTTGAAACACGCTGACTGCCACTTATGTTGAATAAAAATAATCCTTCATTTTTAGATATTACGGTTATTTACATTCGCAACACCATTCCTTCCAGTGAACATTTTAAATAAATGAATTTCGGTTGAGATCAACACAGCTATAATTAAAAATAAATTGCTTTTAAAAGCCAAGGACGTCTGCGAAAAAATAATGAAGCCCCGAAAATCAAATTGATGTCTTTTCACAGATAATCTTTTGAATTTTAAAATTTCCTAAAAATATCTTCTTTAGAACAGTAGCTTCCGGAACCATCACCTCAAAATTACAAAATCAAGAAACCACAGCATAAAACCATCAATGGCAATTTTTGGATCATTTGAAAGAATTTTATGAATACAATTCAAGCATGTTTAGCTGCATAATACATAAGTGCAAAAGCGTCCGAAGCAAATTTACCAACCGCGCAAGGCAACAATACGGCGCCCCCCCCCCCCAACCAACGTATATGTTTTTTAAGATTCTATGATGTCTGCATTCTAAATGTCAAACAAGCGTTTACTTAGGTATGTTTATACGTATGTTTTCCTGCAAATATGTTTTAATAGTGTTATGGTGAAAATTTTTAAATTCATTTATATTTAAGATTATATATTGGTCTCATTGAAACTAAAATAATATATTCAACAAATTTTAAAAATATATGACTTTATTTCTCTAATTTACTAAAACATTTTTTTCCTTCACACGCCGGAAGCCGCGGTGGCATATTGGTAAGGTCTCGGCTCTGGGGCCGGAGGGTTCCAGGCTCGAAACCCGATTCCACTGAGGATCTGTCTGAAGAAGGTCGGAAGCCTGTTGCACGTTAAATCATACGTAGCGGTTAAACGTCCTCCTTTTGGTGTGGCGTGGAAGATTGCAGAGGGAGTGCCAGCTCTAGTGTCGTCCTCGTCGTCTGACCGCGGTTCAAACTTACGAGGTCCGTCCCAAAATAGCCGTCGTGTTGCTTTAAAACGGGATGTTAATATAACTAAACCCAAACTATATTTCACACTCCGACTTTAGCGGCACCTCGGCCGTTTTCCGGTTTCCAAGAGCTGCCTTTGCATAAGTAAAAGCATTTTGACCAGACATTAAATAAAAATGATATTCTTTTGTGAAATTTTACGAGAAAGCTCAAAGGCGAATACTGTCCTTTTTCGCTTGTTTTTCATTGAGTTGAGCTTCATTATCATTTTTATTCTATTACGTATTGACAAGCATCAGAAAGTTTCTGCATTTACAATGAACTGAAGTATTTTACATACAGATACTCGCATATCCGTTTTGGACTGAATAAATTTTAAGAGCAAGAGCAATAAATAAATCATATCGGCTTTCAACTATCGATGGGAAGAAGAAGAAAGCTCCGAAGACGTGCGAAAAAAGGAACCGACCACTTTCAAGTCGAAATGACATTCATAGCTTTGTAATAAACGTGCTTTTTGCTTGCCCGTTTCACTTTATTCTTGCGTAAAATACGACGCTAATAATGGAGTGATGGTGATGTGCCGAAGGGCTATCTTAATTGTGCCGCAAACGTTTTACGCGCGTTGGCTGCGATTCGAAGTCATCCTAATTGAACCAGTGGGCGTACATAAATTCAATCTACAGCAGGGGGGAGGGAAAAAATGAAATCCTGTACGCGCTACAGTTACCATCCTGTCCGACAAATTGGTTTGCATTTCGGTGGCAAGTTATTCGTTTTTTTTTTTTTTTTACTTTCTAAACAAAGTATATACAAAGAGAAAGTATTGTGATCGAGGAATACTTGTGTCGAGCAATCAGTGCATTCCAGTACCAGTTTATTCCTTTTTTTTAAAAACAAAGTAATACCAAGAAATAGTTGATTTCGAGAAATACTTGTCAATTGTCGAGTTGCATTTCAATACCAGTTTATTCCTTTTTTTTTTACTTTCTAAAAAACAAAGTATACAAAGAGAAAGTATTGTGATCGAGAAATACTTGTCTGGCAATCAGTTTGCATTCCAATACCAGATTATTCCTTTTTTTTACTTTCTAAAAAACAAAGTATACAAAAAGAAAGTATTGTGATCGAGAAATACTTGTCGGGCAATCAGTTTGCATTGCGATAGCAGTTTATTCAGTTTTTTTTCTTTCACGGAAACGAAGTATACAAAGAGAATGAATTGTAACGTCAAAAAATTCAACACCGAGCTTTAGATGAATCTCTAAGTTTTAGATCTTAGAAAAATAATCTCTTTTGGAATTATTCTGTCTGTAAACACGATAAATAAAAAAACGGAACCAGCTAGAGGAATGCAGTTTGGTACTTGAACTTGCCACCAAATTGTCGATTTCCATCAAACTTTGTCCGAAATCCAGCTAAGGGAAGCCTTTTTCTAGGTCTTTGTGAATCTTAAAACGATAACTCAAAGAGGCACTGAGCTAGACAGATGGAATTTAGCATATGGTGTATAAAATTTTGGACTAAATCCGTCTCGCAGGTTTGCTACTTGTCGACACCCGCACATACATCTATTCGTTCGTATGAGAAGCCATGTTTCGAAAACGCAACAATCTAGATTAGAGAATTTCAGCATATGACCTTTGCACTGAAACTGTAGATCTGAGTCCACTTTTTGGACTAAATCCATTAACAAAATCACTGTCTTTTTGTTTCTTTGTCCGTGTATATGTGAACGCAATAACTCAAAAACGCAACAAGCTAGACAAATGGATTTTTTTTAGCGGTGATGATATCAAAACCGCAGATCAGAGACGAACTTTTGACCCAATAGATTAAAGGGAAGAGGTCCAAAATTCATACTCGATTCTGTTTACTTTATAACGAAGCTTAAAAGAAAACGCGCCAAATTGTGTAAGCATAAAAGAAAGTCGAAGGAAGAACAATCCAATGCTACTTTTTGAAACGTTTTCTTCAAATATCAGGCTCTCGATATTTATGAACCAAATACCATATCCAAAAAAAGAAAAAAAAAACATTTGTGCTTCCTGAATTTTAATTTCCCTAAAAAAGTTTTCATAATATGACATCAATATTTTTATTTAAAGTTAACCTCTATTTTGAAATGATATCGTAGTCTATTTGAAAATGAACCTTGAGATTTTGTAACACATGAAATAAATTCATTATAAAATAATATATTTTTAATTTTTATCAACGACTATATATAAGAAAAAATACGTGTTTATCAAGCAGAAATAAAAAGTATGCATTTGTGATTAATTAATATTATTATAAAATATTTTACTTCATTACTATTAAATGTATACGTTAACGCCTACGCAATCCTACCATTGGCTGCCGAGTTTCGCGTCCTTTGGGGTGCAGAGTTCATGAGCTTTGCTGGCGGGAAGTTCTTTTGAGTTCATTCTCGGACTCTTTGTGGCCCCCCCCCCCTTTGCGAATGGGAATAGTCTCTCTCTTAAATTTTGTTTCTACTTTTCGTTCTAAATTGTTTCCTTGATCGCATGTGATTTTGTGTTTAGTAAGTTTATTTGAAAGTTAAGAATCCATTGATCTGATTTATCCATTAAACTACCCTCCAGTACGTTCTATAATTTAACAACTTGATTTATCATTTAATATGACAACAGAAATTACAGCAAATATGATTTCTCTGAGTAAATCCTTAAAAAATTACTTTTTCGTTTGTTTTTGGTACAGCAGTTTATGTTTATTTAATTTGCAATATGTTGCCACGAAATTTCAAAATCCGTCAAATATCTATGGATGAATTTTGCATCTCTATTTTGCTTAATGTTTTCAAGAAACCAAATCCCTATCGAACGTAATTATAGTTCATGCTGTTACGATATATATTTTCAGCTGTTTGTTTTCTACTGAACATTTTTATAAAATAAACATCGTATTGCATTGCCACTAATACATAAGCAATCAAAATGTTTTCACTCGTAAAGGAACAATGACATTTTATTGGCACTATAAATACTGCTGGGAATAAATTTAAATTGCTATGGAACATTCATTTGTTCAGAAACAAAGCAAAAAACATTTTGTCTTAATAAAAACTAAAAAAAGTAGTAATTAAATTTCTAAGAAGTAAATTTTTATCAAAATAACTTAGCAATACATCAGACGTAAGCATATAAAAATTCCTGAACATTGTGGTTAGGATTTCATTTCATGAGCAAAATATATAAATGTCTACGATATACCATATTAAATCTGTTTCGACATTTTCATTGATATATTTCACTCCAGAAAATAAAAGTAAAACCCTGCCATCCATTTTATAAGGTTTCGAAATGTCATGAGAATAGTTTCTCTTCAAAACAGGGAATAAAATTACACTTTCAAATTTAATACTTCTTATTAATGAATCAATCAAAGTCCTATTATGCTTTAAAAGTTGGAATATAAAATCAAACGAATCCAAGAAGGACATAATGCAGGATGAGTTAAATTGCAAGAGAAAACTTAATCGAAAAAATTTTTATGAAGAAAAACGACTTTAGCTTTTAATTAGTATCATCTGTTATTTTAAATAAAAAAAATTGCAAAGAAATAAGCCTTTTTAATAGCATTTTCATTATTCCGTATAATTGCATTCATTTTCGTATTATTTTTGCTATTTCTGAATACTTGCTGCTTGAAAAATAAGCTTACGATTACACTGAGCGTGACAAATAAATTATCACTTGCAAATATCTTTATGTGAAAGAACATGATATAAATAACTAAAATGTAAAAATAAAGGAAACAAATGTTAAAAATAAACATCGCTTGCAATTCATTGCTTAAATTTGTCTTGCGCACCTGGCAACGTACAACAATTTAGACCGGATTATTTATTTTCTGAATATGGCAATACAAACTAAATTTAGAACTATTTTAGAATTTGCTGTATTTACACAGGATTTATTTCTTCTTGTATCTGCTCTTTATTTGTTTGTTACGTTTTTAATTAAATTCATGCGGTCCACAGTTGTACATTTTCTATGTAGCAAAATAAAGTAATTAATAAATGTTAAAAAACTAATCACGACAATTATTTTAAAAAATGATATTCTAATTCATCCTTTTGTCATTTGAGTACTTTTTGCTATTGTTTTTGAATTTTTAAGGTAATCTGATAATCTTTTTTCAAAAATGAGTAGTTTAAAAATAATTCTTTGGTAAAATCATAGTGGTATCTCTTACAAATCATTTCTGCCACTAAAATGAGGTCAATAATCGTTCCTTTACTGATGAAGCAAGCCGTATAAAAGCTGAATTTCTATCTTTGGAAAGAGCCACATATTGCTTCACAAGAACAAATATTAGTTTCAGGTGTATCAGAAGATTGGAGACATAAACCGATTTTCCGGAAATCGGATGAAATAAGAGAATAAAACCTACTCACACAATAAATACTTCCACTTTACCAAGCAACAATCAAAACTAAACTTCGCTTTCTGCCATGACTAAGCAAAACAACTTGCCAAACTATTCCTTCTCTATGATATTCAATCCAATGAGATAGCGAGGACTTAAAAATAAAGGGCGCATGAAATGATTATCTACCTCTTCCAACTCAGCCACGATCGAAGCAATGAACTGAGGTCTTGGAAATCCAAAACTCCTTGGGGTGTTGCCGAGTCAGCATCGGTGACTGGCAACAAATCCTCCCTGCGAACAAAAAAAGAAGAAAAAGGAAGCCACCGCGTTCGTGCTGCGGAAAATGGCAGGATGGAAACCCATATCGCGCATTTCATGCTTGGAATATCTTTTCATCTCGAGTCACGATGCGAAATATTCATTCATTTCTCAGCTTTTTTTTGTGTTTATGTGCGCTTAGAATACGAGCTTCTACTAGTAATATCTTTCTTTTTATTGCGTGATATATTTTTCGACTAAGGTGTAATTATTATTATTATTTAAAATGCGCTTGATGCATCACTGCGAAAAGCAGTTTGTCCCAGTTTGTGTAATTCAGGAGAGAATTTAATTTTGCCTGGATATCAATAAATTAAATGTTAAGTTTGATATCTGTAGTCAGCATCGGCCTGTGGATTCGGAGGTCCCGGCCACAAAACAATATTGTGTGTGCGTGCGAGTGTGAGTGTAATGATTTAATTTTTAACCCTCTTTAATTACTTTTAATTACTTCTACTTCAATTGTGATAACCACACTTCTACGTTTACTTCTAATCACGAGTCTTTTTCGGTGACTCCATGTCTTCCAAGTATTTAAGCTCTCTGCACATTCATAACTGCCCTTTTCTCAACGTATAACCTGCTTCCTAAGATGCGCCGCTTCGAGCAGTTCCTATTCAATTCTGGCAATGGCTTTATTTTGAAGTATGATTGCATTATCTAGTAGGGTGGATCGAAAAGTATAGGAAGATTTTTTTTTTTGAAATTATTTTTGGCATGGGGCGGGAAAGTTGTGTCTTAAGTATATTAGTTTATATAATTTTTTATTGAAATTCATTTATATCTTCCGGTGACCCAAGCGCCTCAAAAATAGTTAAAAATTGATTTTTTTTTAATGAAAATGTGCAATTTGTTTTTTGTTTTTTTTAAATTAATTTTGGCGCTGGGTGGGAAAGTTGTGTCTTAGGTATATTAGTTTACATATTTTTTTATTGAAATACATTCATATCTGCCAGTGCCCCAAGTGCCTCCAAAACTGTTAAAAATGACATTTTTTTTGTAAATTTTTAAAAAAATATTTTCAAAATTTCCTTTGGCACCGAGTAAAAAAGTTTTGTTTTGGGTATATTAGTTAACGTTTTTTTATTATTAAAATTCATTCATATCTTCTGGTGGCCCCAAGCGCCCCCCTCAAAAGTTAAAAATTGACATTTTTACAAATATCTATTAAAAATTGTGAATTAATGAAAAATATTTGAAAAATTGGCAGATTATTCAAGTATTAAAATATAAACTTATAAATAATCGTAATTTTATAATAATACATGAAGTTTAAATTTAATAGTCAAAGCAATAAATCACAAAACTTGTAAAAAGTTAATTTACTTCATAGATTTTTTAATTCTATTAGTATGAAGATTTACATATTTCTAAAGGTTGTAATCCGTTTTGGTATTATATTACGTATAATGCTTGATAAGACTTCTTGATTGTATCCTATTCAATATGAAGCCGTGTCTCTTCTCCATATATACTTTCCGACGCTTCAGACACTAAGCTAATACACTTCACTAAGCTGACACTTCAGCATCTTTCTATAGCTGGGTATGGCTTGGATATTTTGACCATTCCTCCGTTTTTCTAACTTTTACCATGGCCTCAGTTTCTTAAATGGCACATTCGTCAAAAGAGGTAGTTCAAAACGTCCAACTTGTTGCCAGTTAATAAGTGCAAAATAATCCTTTGCTTTGAAGTCTATTTTTGGTATTTGAAAAATTCTTACTTCTGATGATCCTCTGTTTTCATTTCTAGCACAAATTAGTTTTAGTAGTGCTAAAGACCTTATATTCTCTCTGTTATCTGTGAGCATTGACAATAGCAAATTTTCAGGATTACAAAAGAAGCGATTTCGTTGAATAACAGTGTCTACTATATTTCTTAAACTGGGTTCCAAATATCTAGAAAATGAGATAAGTCTCCAAATATACCACGCTTCTTCTGTAATAGGGGGCTTTGTCTTGGCATGGAACCCATACAGGTGCATATACCTTCATAATATATGTTGCAAGAATAATAAGATTGTCAGATGGTTTTTCACATACAACCTTAAAATTCTACCTGCAGTTGTTAGCCACCTTGAGTTAGCAACTGGAACAAGCTTTCTTTATGCCAGGTCAGAATAACATTCACCACGTGATATCGCTAAGAAATATCATATAGATATTGCTGATCATTGCTAAGAACCATTCTATCTGTATTATCTGGCATATCTCCACACTTATTGAAGAAAAAGGAGCAACAGGTAGCTGCTCCTCGCAGGTTTTGATTGCTTAGCCAATTGGTTCACAAAATTCTGTAGGACCAGTTGTTGCACCACCAAAGAATTTAGTAGATGTCGGAGAGGTAACTCATTTGTATGAAGCAAATAAATGCACCACTGTAATGGTCTATTGAGGTCTAATTGCATCAAGCGAATAATACCTCCCTTGTGCCCAGTATTAACATTTGTTCCATCGCATCCAATTACTTTTATCCCATTTAATGGCATATTATTTGATGCAAAAATTGAGTATTGCTTCCTTTATGGTTTTAGCTCCTCCTGTTGCAGTATTTACATGTCCGATATATACAGAGTTAGGTTCGTTTACAAGAGTATAATGCTCCTCCTTCGTGGTCTTTGGGTAGTACTTTGTGTCCTTCTTATTTAGCACTTTTGTGTTTTCTTTTCTCCCATCGAAATATAATCTGGTTACAAGAGACTGAAACAATGTTAACTTAGTAGACTCTGCAACTGCATTTTAAAACTTTTTACGCTGTCTACGTATTTTATTGCGATCTACCACATGCGAAGTCTTTCCGTGTACAATTCCAATATCTTGTAAAACAGCACTGGCAATTGAAGCAGATGCTCTATATAAAATTCCGTATTGATCGTATTCCCTTGCTGAGATAGAGAAATCTAAACGATTTTGTGGTTGATATTCCGTAGCAATTACATCCGAATCTGTATACGAGGACGAAAACATAGTGTTGAGCTCAAGTAGCTCCACTGATTGAGCACGAGCAGCATCAGTTTTAACCATTTTACGTTTTATTCTTTTGTCTTCCATCTGTTTTCTCTTTTTTTAGTCGCAATTACGTCCACTCCTCCAATAACATTCTCCTTTCTAATCTTTGATCTTTTATAAACAATTGCTCAGTAAGTGGAATTTTCATGTCTTTTTGGCATTTCCATGCATCGAAATTTGTACACTTACAAAATGTCATATCGAACAAACACGATATTTTTTATTACGATTATTTTCCAATTTTTGTTGGTATTTTTATCGTTCTTTCGCCTTCTCCTCTACGTTTCTCCCTGTAAAATCGTTTCCGTAACACAATTTTTATTTTTAAATTTTAATTCGAAATTCGCATAAAATTCATTTTTTTGCAAATATTTAAGTGTTTTGGGGCACCGGAAGATATTAAGCGAAGTTGAAAATTTTTTCATGTATGTTAGTACACTTAAAAGACAACTTTTACACCCTATGGCAATTATTTTATCCACACTTTGAATAATGGATCCATCCTATTATCTACTTAAATCAACCTGCAATTTCTTCTCTACAATGAATAAATTGATATTAAATCATCTACGGCTTGGTTATTTAAAACAAGTGTTTGCACATCACTGTTAGAATGATATTATATATATACATATAAGAAAGATTTAAAACAATATATAAAAAAATGTTTTTAGAAAGACTAAAATTTTAAATATTACACAAATACAAGAAAATTATACTAAAAGGAGAAGGCTATTTCTGCATTCGTGCAAAAGCTGCATCAACAAAAAAAGTATTATATCAAAACATACAAGAAACCGAAAGCAAAAAAATCAAAAACATACAAGAAACAAAAGACAAAAAAAGAAGACAAAAGTTTAATAATTTGAAAAATATCATGGCAAGCCGCTCATCAGGAAGAGAAGTCCTCCTATGACATTAATAAGTGCTTTTTTCTGCTAACGACATAAGAAAAAAAGGAAAATCTGTTGCTATCCCCTCAAAAAGCACAAACAATTAAAAATGGAAAAATTTAAAAGACAAATGATGATACGATGATGATTTAAAAAGTCAAAAGCTAAAAATCCGAATACATAAGACCTAGATTAAAAATAAAAATACAGAAATACTCACAAAAATATAAAAGAGAAAAAAGAAAAACGCTTACCACCTCCGGGAATAAGCACACCAGTACTGAAAGTCGATCAAGGAAATGTGAAAAATGTCACCAAACCAGTTGTTGTCATTGCCGAACAGAGCGAGAAAAAAGAAAAAAAGTCCTTGCCGATAGCACCTAATTCACTACTTGAGATATCGTCGCACAAAGTTTTCAGGAATACCATTTTTTAAAAGTTGATCAAACAGAAGCTTTGATTGTCTCAATTTTGAATTTTCATTTGAACAAATATATTTAATATGAGAAATTTGAGTGAGAATTGTGTTTCTATAAATCTTAATAGAAATATTAGAAAACAAATAGGAAAGGCGGTTGACACTAAAATTAAAATCCTTTCTTTTGTCATATATATCGATACAAAAGTTATTAACAACATGTTTAATATCCAGATATAAAAAATCCGCTTCAAACTAATTACTGTTTGTTGGTTTAAGAAGCAAGACTGAAGGATAATTATTTTGCCACGTATTATTAAAAGTTCCATGATTAAAAACAATAAGATCATCCACATATCTGAAAGCCTGAGAATGTATAAGTAAATAATTCTTTTCAAAATAGTGAAGGAAAAGTTTAGCTGTAATATAAGAA
The DNA here is from genome assembly GCA_013235015.1 of Araneus ventricosus. Taxonomy (NCBI): domain Eukaryota; kingdom Metazoa; phylum Arthropoda; class Arachnida; order Araneae; family Araneidae; genus Araneus; species Araneus ventricosus. The sequence continues at coordinate 79,479 of BGPR01003377.1, read as the reverse complement.
AAGAAGATCCTTGTGAAATGCCATGAGTTTGGAGGAAAAACTTCCCCCATTGTAAATAAAATTATTAAATATGCAAAAATTACATAATTTATCCCAATACTCAAACGAAATATTGAGAATTTTTTTGTAATAAAAAATAAGAGTTATGTGCCTCTATAAGAGTGACTAAAGGATTGCTTGTAAAAAGATCTTTGAAGTCGAAAGTCTCAATAGAAGAAATACTGTCTTTATTATTGTGAATCAAATCTATATCCGTTTTATTATTCATAATGATCCAAGTGAAACCTTCTGAACAGATGACAGTCAGTAATTTTTTAACAGATTAAAGAAAATGTATCCAGGTTGCTTCATGTATGAAGAAGTTCTACAAGTGACATAACGATAAGAAATAGGATTTTTGTGGAATTTTGTATTAATAGTAATGTAAGGAAAGCATAAATTATATTTCTTATTTTTGAACAATTTATAGAGGGCAAGATTTTTGTTGGTAATTGTACTCATATTAAAGTTGAACTTTTTGTGCGTTTCTTATCCAGTAGATTCCAATAACGCTGTTTGCATATAAAAGCGTAATTATTGGAAGCTTTGTACATTGGAGTAATGATGAAATTACTTTTTAAATCTTCAATAGCAATTTTAATATTGAAAAGTGAAAAGAATCAAAACAATTGGATTTATAATACTAGAGGGAGATAGATGTTTTCAAAAGGCAAAAAAGATTCCCTTTCCACTCAATAAAAAATTAAATGGGGATGGAAAAAGCATTAGAAGTTTTTAAACAGAAATCATCAATATTTTTCAGTAATTTATGCAATATGGAAGGCAGTGAAACTCGAAAAAGCGGTCTGAATTTTGGACCTTTTAACATTATATTTTAGATCTGTATTCTCTACTATGACTAGACTACCAGTAACAATATGGCCAGAATCTTTGTCAATAAATTAAGAAAATGAGTCTTTGTCACACAAAGATTTAGCTGTTTTTTTAAGTTTAACAATGTCAAAAGAGACATTATTGTAATTTGAAGATTTTTCTGCCAAAAAAACATCATATTTAAATTTTTTGTAAACAAATGTTTTTAATAGGAAAAGACTGCTGTGCATTCTTGAAAATGGAAGAGAGAGAAATTTTGTCAAAAATAGAATGCTGGAAATTAAAAATGAAATACAACATTTTAATGGAATCTTTAGTAGGAACTTTTGACAATCGCTGTTTCATAAGATCAAGAATGATAATTTTGAAATGTAAGTTATTGGGCTTATATGAACCAAAGTTCGAAAATAAATCAACAAGCAAGATGAATTTTAAAGAGAAAATAAAATTCTTGACAGGATCCCACAGATAGGAGTTTGCAGAAGAAAGTTCTATTGCCTCTAATTCACTAAATATGTTAAAAAATATATTATTATATAAAGTTTTATGATGTGTGTTACAATATATATATATACAGCAATAACCAATGAAGAAATTAATTCTTTAATCGAAGAAATACTAATTGAAATAAAGTAAACATTAGGAAACAGATACTTTATGTTTAACATAAATTCGAAAACAGATTTAAATGTGGATAAACTTCACTAGCACGGTGAATGCGCCAATGCAGCAGTACATCCGAAAAGTGAGAAATATTGACAAAAGAAAACATTAAAACCATTTCAGAAAAACAAAATAACAAAACGGAACATAACGCTAACGTCTGGGATGCGTCATCAGCAGGGAAATCCCAAGCAAGCGTATACTTATTGTCGGTGTTTTCTAACACAAACTCTAGCAGTAATGCTAACAAGAATTTGTTTCCCCGGAACACCGAACTAAAAACAATATTTTGAAACAAAGAAATATCAAGCAAAAAGTTCATATCGATTGAAATAAAATACATGAAACAAAATTTTTAAAAAAATGAAGAAAAAAATGTCAATACTTACCTAAAAATCCATAAATGGATAAATAAGACAGGAGTTATGGGGTTTAGATGCCAAAGCAAGCGGCATGCGTACATTGGAACGTTCAGAAGTGCTGACGTGTTCTAGGTTATGAAGGTTAACGTCACGAAATTTCGGTTAATATTTTACAAGCAGTGAAAAGTCTTAGAAACCTTTTACTAGCCTTACTTTACTTAAGTCTTAAGAACCTTTCTAAGAGTATCAATATATAAAAAATAAACAATTAAATAAAAATGAAAGTAACTAAAATGCGATAGACTAAAAGTAAATAAAGTAAGTGTTTTTTTTATAAAACGCTATGGAATAAAGGTAAATAAAGAGAATTGGGAATTTTATTAGAATTAAGATTGTTCTTAAGAAGCTCAATTTGCTTTTTGTTTGATTCTGAATTGTTACAAGTATTTTTAATCCTTAGTAATCGATGTACTATTGTGTTTTTATAGATCTTAAATGAGATATTTGAATTCCAAAAGTTAAGCCTATTAACATTAAATTTAAATTCATTTCTTCTGTCATAAATGCTTAAGTTTAATTCATTATGACAGTCAATATCTATATCAAGAAAAATAGGTTTAATATTATTGTCGTTAGTTTTTGTTAATTTTAGTTACTCAGGATAAATATTCCCACTAACTAACGAAAGATCTTTAAAATTATGATGTCATCTACATATCTAAAAGCTGATTTTAAACTTAAAACGGTATTCTTTTCGTAATAATGAAGAAATATATTTGCAATTAAAGAAGAAAAACAAGATCCTTGTGGAATTCCTTTAATCTGTAAGAAAATATTTTCGCCATTCGAGATGAAATTATTGGAAATTAATTATGTCTAACCAATATGGTGCAATCTAACAAGTTTTTTAAGTCATAATAATATTGCATTAAAACCTCTTTTAATTTGTTGAATGGGATGCTAATGAACAGGTCCTGAAAGTCATATGTCTCGATATGAGTTATTTCATTGTTCTTTGTAAAATCAATCACTTTAGTATTATTTTTAATTATCCAAGTAAAATTTTCTTTTTCTATAAAACTTAGAATATTATATATGTGTATATATAAATATATATATATATATAACTTGTTATATATGATCTTACATACACAAAGTAAACAAGAAATATCATGAAGCCACTCTTATACTAAAAATTCATTATTTAAACAATACAGCCAAATCTAAAATAAAATCTAAAGAATTGAAAATACTATAGATACCATGAAGAAAAATTAAATTTAAACATTTATGTCAACATGTAAAAATACTCTGTTGTTATTAAAAGTATTGATAAAAGGCAATCCATATGGAGTTTTCAACAATTAATGTAGCAGCTTGGATGTTGACAAGCTTAACCCAGGTTAAATTAATTTTGCTGTACAAACCATCCCTGTTACTATAGTTGTTGAAAAAACAGACATATATATATATATATTGTGAGTGTTATTTCATTATAAGGAAGAAAATTAAGGAAATTAATATCTGAACCATTCTTCCTGTCAGAGAAAATGATTCATTATACTAACATTAAGCAAACAAAAATTCCTGTTAAAAGATAAAAATAAATGGGTACAAAGTTATTCACAGTCAAACAATTTCAAATAATTAAATATAAAAAATATAATTTTCCATGTGGGAATCTGTTGTTATAATAACTTAAAATTATTTTTAGCACAGGCAGGACAGCGGTGCCCTAGTGGTAATGCCTCGACTTCGGGCCGGAGGGTTCCACTTAAAGATCTGCATGTTTATGGGCTTGGTACGTTAAATTTGACGTCTAGGTCAAGCACCCTCTCGATGGCTGTTGCGGAAGCTTGGAGAGAGTAGTGTTTGCTCAGGTGTCCTTCTCGTCATCTGACCGCAGATTCAGAAGTACGAAGTTCGTCTCAAAATAGCCCTCATTATGTTTTAAAACGGGACGCTAATATCACTGCCATAAATTTAAAACAGGCAAGTACAATTTAGTATATTTCCTTTGTGCTAAACTTTTTTGAAAGTTTGATTACACAGGCAATAGATTTGGCTAGATTTCATAATCATATAAAAGTTTCTGATCTATCTATAAAGGTAAGTGTGTGCGAGGCTCCCAAGACCCCCGGGATCAGTTGACCGGTTTTAAAAGGCTAATAATTCAGTTTCTATGTTAAGTTCGATATCTGTACTGAAGTCACTAGAACTCCTGGATTAACTCGGGTAGTTCCGATTTTCAACTGTTTGTTTTGAATCAAAAAGGTACTCCGGATTTGTTCCAAATCACAATAAAATGTCCTGAATTGTCTTATTTTTCCACTAATAAATAAATAGTTCATATTTGAAAAGTTATGGAATAGATTTAATTTAAATAAAATTTGCTTCAGGAGAAATTTTTGTCTGAATTTTAAATACGCATTCAATATGATCACCTTACTACCAACTTGAATGAACTAGCCTGAAGGAAAAACCGTAACGCGCAAATAACAAAATACATCACTTCATCTTTTTTCACTATCTCTTATACGAAGTATACAAAGAGAAAGCATTGTAATCGTCAAAAAATTTGAATTCGATATTTTGATGATTCTCCACGTTTTAGATCTCCCTGAGTCCGAAAAACACAATTTTGGAATATGTCTGTCTGTCTGTGAACCCGATAACTCGAAACTCTTTTGAACTATAGTAATGAAATTTGGTATGTGATCTTGACATATAGTTTGTAGGTTTCTATCAAATTTTGGACAAAATCCGTCCGATGGAAGTCTGTCTGCCCGATAACTCAAAACCTTAAATAGCTAGATAGATAAAATTTGGCACATGGTTTTATCATCAGGAATGTAGGTTTGTATCAAATTTTGAACCAAATCTGTCAAAGGGTCGACTGTCTGTCGATCTGCATAATCGCATGCTTGTGAAAATGATAACTCCTCAACCCTATGGCTTAGATAAATATAAATTGATATGTGGTCTTCTTATCTTAATTGTAGTCCCGTGTTCAATTTTCGTTCCAATCGGTGGAAGAAAAGTTGTTCAAATTACATATTCTGTTTCTTCAACAATCTACGATGCAAAAAACGGAGCGCGCGTTCTCCCCCACATGTGTTAGGGAATCGTGCATGTTACTACCGCTCTGTATATTTTTTCTCCCACCCGCTTTATAGCGGACGCGAGAAAGTTTTGGAGAGACCAGTCCCGCTGGTTCTCAAATTTTTGAAATAACTAACTCGTTCATCTTTTCTGAATTTAATTTATTTACCCATTTTTTAAAAAATTGCCCAATAACCTTCCTAACCAACCTTCCCGATAGCTCTCCCGAGTTATCCCACAGGAGATTAAAGTTCAGGATGTCTGCTCAAATTAAATGGGGCATTAAATACAAGACTGTAAGAAAACAATTTGTCAGACGCTTTCTAAAGCGTTTGTGACATAACTATTTTGTATTTAACTATTTGTATTTAACTATTTTTTTTCTCTCGAAACTAATTTCGAGACTAATAATATAATTCAGAAAACACATCAAAATTTTAAAATTAACTAAATATATATCATTCACAACAAAACGAATTTTTAAATCTATCAGGAATGAGATTTCCGATGTTTCGTATATACAAATATATGCTAAACAGCGATGTTCCTTCACCCAGTCTTCTCAATACTTTTGAACAGAATTTTTAAAAGTTATCAGTACAACACACACAATCCCAAATGCTTTACTTAGATGCTATTCGCAGAAAGTATGAATGTATGAATAAGTTATTCAAACAGATAAATGTAGTAACTTATTTTCGCGTTATGAATAAGTTATTCAAACTAGTAAATGTAGTAGCGTATTTTTGCATTATTTAAATCCTCCAATGTCGGATTATTTGTAATTGCTATTTAGAAGTGTCATTGCAAATAGGTCCAGGCACTTTTGGAACAAAGCGAATAGTTATTTATTAATAGTATAAATTATTCATTTGAATAACCCTATAATAGCGAAGTACGCGAAATGTACGGAATAATTGAAACACGATTTCAAAGGTTCATAATTATTATATTCTGATACATAGCGAGTTATATTAAAGATTTAAAGCCAAAGAATTTTGTGCAGACATAAATATTTAATTTACTCATCAACAATTAGAGTTATTCACATTGTTTAATGCTATGCTAAGTAAAGTATAATACTTTGTACAACTTTTAAAAAATGCAGAAAATATTGAAATCGGTGCTTTCAAATGCTTTTCAATAACATGAACTTCAGCCTAGTTCTGCTTTTTAAATAATTTTTAGAGACCAATTTCAGTAGTTCAAGAAAAGAAGAAACTTGTGGCATTTAAATCCTCTTTTCTTGAAATTCCTTAGAATAGAAATAGGAAGAATCTGTTCCAAATAATTAGCCAAATTTTATATCTTGTGTATCGTCTTTTGAAGGAAATATCGAAAACAATGTTGACACGTAACTTTAATAAATGCAATGATAAACATTTTAAAATGATTTCAATAATCATTTATATCTGTTAATCCTCAGAAGAGCATAAAATTACTGTTATATTTTAACTGCAAACTATGTGATGATTCATATCGGTATTACAACCATTTTTATTTTTCTCCCATAATAATTTAATAATTGGTGAAATTATTTACATTTTACAATTAATTAATCAATTTCAATAAGAAAATTATGTGCAACAATAATTGAACGTAGTTATGTAATTACACGGCAGTTCCTAGGCACAAATTTTGAGATAAAACTATTTCTGCATTGCAATGCATAAAAAATTTAAGTTCTGCTTTGTTACAAAATTAATTATTGCATTATGAGCAATCTGTTGCGCACCGTGTGTGGAGTCAGTTAATTTTTGCTCTACAAACTGCACATACTTAGGTAAAGTTTAAAACGATGAATCCGAATGCCAAAAAATGGTAATTGGATCCTAATTGCAAAATTTCGTCGAATTATATAAATTTTTCCTGCATTCCTTACAATCATTTATATACATTTGAAAATCTTTTGTTAAAAAATAAAGAAACCGGGCAACGTAGGGTTCATTTAAAATAAAATTCCCATGCACTTTATATTAATTTCATAATTGCAATCATTTTTATATTAAACGAACAGGCCGATATTATGTATAAAAATCTGATCACCTTTAGCGAATATAGTTCTCAGAAGTTGCTGAAAAGTTTCATAAAAGATTAAAATAACCATTAAAAATATCTTTATTATCTAAGAAATTATCATTTACCTGATTCCATAAATTCTATTCTAAAAGATATCATTACTTATCGAAAAAGTGCCAAAAAGTAATTTTTAAAATCTTCACTGTGAATCATTCCATCCACATCCCAAAATGAAGCCGTCAAAAATTGGAAACGAACATCAACTTATTAAATTCTCTAATGCAGAAATATCACCAGAAATATAAATCTGTTTACCCATTCAATTTTGACCAGAGAAGAATTAATAATTCTTTTTCTGAAAATAAGATCTCAAAATATAACATTCATTTCCTGCAAACGATTTTTGATGACTTTTTCTGTTTCATTTACTTTGAAGGGAAATGACTTCTGTAAAGCGATTTTAAAAGACCGTCAAAACAACATTTGAAACATAACAGAATCGTGAAAAAAGTTTGGCAGGCATTTCTCAGGAAAAGAGTTGCAGTGAGAGCCTTTTTTCATTTAATATTCGGTAATCTGACATTTTGTGACGTGGAAAATTGATATTTTTTCTTCTTTCGTGAAAATGAGTATGCAGATTTGACGAATGGAAAGATAAACTTTTACTCTGCTCAAACAAGAAGACATCGCCATTTAATTGATTTCTGTCACAAAGTTGTCTTATGGGGTTTATAGATTTGCTGATGTGTGGAATTTGACATAAGCTTGACGCCGATTTAAACGATAAAACTAACATTTTTTTTACTGAATGTAAAAGCAAACAATCAGATGCAAAGATGATAATTTTGCTAGATCAGAAATGTAGACCAGAGGTTTACAATCTGTTGTTCATGTACCCCTGGGGCGCCAATTAGGGGTACGCGAATGTAATGTTGGTAATGGTGGGAAACATAAGACATAAGATATTAAAATTATAAAAGAAAGTTTGTTTCACCAAGTTAGTCTGAGAAAAAAAAGTTGTGCAAGTCAAAAGCCTACTAGGTAGCAGCGAAAGAAGAGTACCAAGAACTCAGTCTTAAAGCAATAAAATATTTAATACATTCCACGTACATAGAACTTATGTAAAGAACATGCTCGCCTTATTATTATATTAATAACTGATATACAGAAGTTTGCAGCGGCTCAGCAGTGAGATTATATCTGTTTTCATTTGAACCTAACTTGATAAAAATCAGCTCCATCGAACAAGCTCAAGGATTGCATTTAAATCCTCGTCCATTTGAATAGTTGATTATAACGATGTGTAATTATTAACTTCCATCAAATGTTTTGCGAAATTATGTCAGTGGTGTTTGCGTTTGTTCGGACGTGGAACTAATTTTTATTCATTCACTACCCAGGAGCCGACTCAACCTTAAGATTTCAAAGTGCAGGTTGACTCTCCGGGAAAAGAACATTCCAGCTGACATATAAATATGGTGAAAATGAAGACAAAATTGACATCAAATATTGAACGAAAATTTAAACGTTGCCAATTAAAAAGAAAAAGAGATAAATGAATTTAAAATGTGATGCCCTGAGAAAATTTTAAAAAAATAAATAAATAATACAGTAGAAGAGTTACAGATAATAAATATAAAAAGAGATTTCACACTAATTTAAACAAAAAGAAAACGATACAGCATAATTAAAACAAAGAAACAGAAGAAATCCAGCAAAAAAAACTAAACAGAAAATCAACAAAAACAATTTATAACTCCAAAAATATTGTTATAAAAAATGGAAATAAAATATGATATCAAAAATAAATCCTTTAAATGTTATCAAGTTAATTCGAGTCGTTTGACTCTTGAGCTTACCTAAGCCCTTAAGATTATATTAAAAGCTTCTTTGCGCGAAGTGGTGGTTGGAGAGGGATGGGGGTAGGTATGGCAGAAAGGGATACTCAAGAATAAAAAAGACTAATCAAGAAGTACGACAGGAAATAAATTTTGGGACCGTTGATGTAGACTATAACTCACCCCTACATATAATCAGCACAGAATAGGAAATTGATAAAAAAAAAATACACTGTCACAGGAGCCAAAAATCTGGAGTCATTCTCATATACTTTAATAAAATGTCACTTAAAACTTGTGGCCAATTGACCAATAGCCTGTCTTCACTGGCATCAATAAATATTTTCTAAGACATCTAAAACTTATTGTGTGTGTGTTCCACACTGTGGAGCATATATTCGGATGAAAACATCTATCCCATGCAAATATTATTTATTCAATTATGACAGTATCATTACAAAGCCATTTTTAGCTCTGACTTCTACATTTTAAAAACTAATAATTATAGTCACGATAACTTTCCCACAAATAAGCACAAGACTTTTTTCTCTTCCTTTTCCAGCAATGTTGAAGGTTTGAACAGAAATAACGAATGTCATAATTTTTGAGAGCAACAAGAAAACTTTAAATCCTTTTAAATACCGTACAACCCCAATTAACCGATCTGGGGGGGGTGCTATTTCGAATAACGATTTTTCGGTTAAGCCATGGACATAGATTACTATACTGATTTAAGACTGTTTATGGCATAATTACTTTTAATGAATAAATTTTCAAATATTATCACCCTTTTTGAAGTGGACAAGTTTCATCTTTCCTAAATGAAGAATATTACTTCTATGAAGGACACTAAACACCACAAAAATTTTAGTATTTCTGTCGAATCCTGTTCATCGCAATATATATATACGAATCTTCTGCAAATGACGAGCCGATGGATCTCGTATTTCATCGAATCGGAAGAAAGCTAGCTGTCCGAGAATATTATTGATTGAATGATCATAATAGAAGAGCCGTATTAAAACACATGCGCAAATTTCGATCAATACAGACATTCACTTCCCTTGACCAATGAAGATGACCTTTCAATTACGGGGTTGCGGATGCAGGGAGAAAAGGCACCGGCAAGCTGCAAATTTCATTTCATGCCCAGGTTGAATTGGGTTTCAACCTCCAAAAGGGCAACAGTCAAGCCCCAATAAAATGCAAATAAGACAAGGCATATGCGAATAAAAAAAATTGTAAATGATTAAACAATTAAGCAAGTTTAAATAAATACGAAAAGAGGTTTACGCATTCTAGCAAATTAACATTGTGGATTTTTAACCCTCAAATGGGCATGTTGTTGCTGTGATTCTTCAATAGAAACACAGAGCCAATTTGACATTTGCTTTAAGATTCGCCCATTTTTAATGTGTTGGCATAATTTATAAACACAAAAAATAAAGTAGAACAGTTTTCGTTTATTAGATTTTTTGTTATGCAATTTTTACACAAATACTTATTTTTGAAACAAATTATTCAGTTGAACTTTTATAAATCGAACTTGATGGCTGCTAGGGAAAAAATTCGATATACAGAAATTTCGATATACATAAATATAAGTTGTAAATTCTTCATCATTTTCTTGATAAATGAATGCAGTTATGATAAATTAAATTTTTAGGGTTAAAGAAGACTTAAAAATTAAATTATGAAAGATATTTTTTTTAAAAAATGTACAAACATGTGACTAATTTTAGAACTTGCTTACAATTTTTTAAAACTAGATTTCTTATCTCATCCAACAATTCCAAAAGTTTTAATAACCGAATCGCGAATTTGCTACTTGTTTATACTGTACTTATGTACCTGTCGAAATTTCATTTTTATTTTTTTTTCCTTTGCCAAGTCTTTGTTTTCAGTACATTTTCTAAGTTGAACACACACTTAAAGAATTCAGTTTAGAGGCCATGTTCTCTATAAGAAATCTACAGCTGAATAGAATTTAATGTAAAAATCTCGCTCTTGGTTAAGAAAGAGATTCGTAGAACAGAAGCTAAAAATAATATAGGATTCATCGGCAAGTTTTTATTGCTTTTTCATTGACAACTTTCCTCTCTTCAGTGAATTTCTATTGCAGTGAAAATCAGAGAAACAGATTTTTTTCTTATTTAATTTATATTTATTCTCACGAACGAAATCAATCCAAGCTTTTTGACTGCAAATTCTATACATCAATTTTAAGCGAAAATTCTTGTTCTATATGTAGAAATTTATTCGATATACAGAAACTATTTCTAATGAAAATCAAAGGCTCTTGGAAAAAAGCTCAATATATAGAGATTTTCTATAAATGACGCATCGACTGTTTTCATAAATAGTTATAGATTTCAAGTTACAACATGAGAGGAATGCTGATCAACCAATCGTCAAACGTGACACTCCTGTTTGACTTCTTTATTATTGTTTAAAGTTATCAAAACCCTCTAAAGGCCCTAGCAGACTACACATTTTTCGGAGAAAGAGAAAGAACGGTGATTTCTCCGCCGCAGTTGCTTTTTTTCGGGGGGGGGGGGGGGGGAAAAAAAAAGATTTACTCTCGCGGTCAAAAAACCGGTTCCGTCGACCGAGATGCGCAACCGCCCTTGCTAGCCGGTAGAATATTGCGTTGTGTGATACTCCTTTAATAGAGGCTCTTGAGAGTTCCTAAAAGTTTTTCTGCGGTACAATTTTATTCTTAGCTAGCAGTACGCTCACGGCGTTGCCCTTGTAATCAGGGCTTCAACAAAATGGGAAAAAAAACCCGCCCACAATGCCATGAAAAGGTTTTGAAAACAAAATCAGAACAAAGGATACACATTATTGATTTTCCAGCTTATTGTTTTTCGTGATAATGACATTTTAACTGTAGAAAAACAGTACAGAGTACGTTAGTCCAAAACAATGTTAAAAAATTGCAACGTGAAAATCATTATTATACAGCAAGCAAAATATGCGAGACAAAAAAAAACACGTTAAGATACTGCCGAAAATAATAATCGAAGTAATTCAATTGAAGGTTATGACGTCACCTGCGCTCTGCACCGTCAGCCAATGAAATTGCCAGCAAAGTTCCGGAGAAGTGTCGAGGGAGGAAATTCGCTAGAGAAAAATACCTTTCAACTGACCAGGAAAAAATTTATTTAAAGAAAACGGGAAAAGATATTTTATCCGTTCGTATTTTAAATCCGACAGAACCGTTCCAGTTATAAGCTGAAAAGAAATTGAAAATAATAATGTTATTAGAACGTCAGATGCAGCAAATTTAAAAACAAAAATAAAATTTCGATGGCAAAACTGACTATTTTTTTAAATTTCTGAAAATTCATTAAATTGCGTTTGAAGCTCAAAACAAACTTCATTGGAAAGAAAATTGTTTGTTCCATCCGATGGTGTATTGATTGTTTTTCAACTATCATATCATTAGAAAAGATACTACAGCCGTAATCGTGCCGAAAATGACCTAAAACAACTCAAAACATTAAATAAAAAAAATCTGGATTAAATTTTAAAATTCGGGCTTCGAGGTGCATTAAGTCACCATTACGACTACCTGTGTGCCGAATTTCATGGCTGTAAGTGCGATAATATCGTCTGGACATCGCGCGCACACACGCACACAAACATTGCCTTTTAAAAGTATAGATATGGAGTCAATTTTATATTCATATGGTTTGGAAAATTATCTGCTGCATTATAGACCACCTACATTATACAGTCAATGACTGGTTCACACTGGCTCAAAATCTGTAAATAGCATAACAAGGATGAGGAGTTTTTCCCGCTTCCTTGAGCGGCAGGATTTGAGATGGAGTGGGCATGGGGAGAGAGTCGCCTTGATTTCACGTTTCTATTTCAGAATTAAGACAGATTTATAAGATATTTAAAATAAACAAAGAAAATACAGAAGATATGTATAGTTTGCAACAATAGAAAATGAAAGCAATTACAAGTAATACGAGTATTGGAATTTTAATTTGTAAATTCGACACACTTGTGGAATAAAGAACTAACTACAACGCAGAAATTTTGAGACACAGCTGCTTCGAAAATTCATTTTCGGGTTATAAGTAACCACGGACTGAAGTTCTTTCAATTTTGCATCTAAAACTTCACACACTGAGCTACAAGTATTCTACAGTGAATTCGAAATCCATGAAATGTGGACATTGGTTCCCAATTGAAGTGGTGCTTCCAGTTAATATTTAGATCACGGGAAGATGAAATCTCATAATATCTATTTAAATAAGGGATGTTGCCAAAGAAACTAGGAAATCTTCCCTCCTTTTTAAGTCACTGGAAGATAAGGCCATTGTCCCTGCTGACCGCCTGTGGAATTAATTATTTTTTCTCTTCCCAATAAATCTGCCCTTCAGATATGCGGGTTAATATAATACAATAAAGGAGGAAAACCTTCTACAAACAGATTAGAAGATAGACATATTAATCAGCGAGAGGCATGCAATTCTAATAGTTTAGTAGCACAGCATCCTTGCCTACTCATACGCAGAGGAAAAATAGAATTGTTAAAAATATATACCGGCGCTAAGAAAAGAGTGAAGTTTTATGATTTGTCAAGAAACACTAATAAACAATTCAACAATTTAACGAATTTCTTAAAAACATAAAAAAATCTCACGATTATATTTCGATGCTTTTTTTTCTATTTGTCTAGTTTGGGGAAATCGATTAGAAATCAATAAGGTATAATTTACATTTAAACAAAAAGATTTCAAACCCTCTGTTATATTCTGGTAACCATAAAAATCCGGCAGAAAATATTGGTTTTGAAATAATGTATAAAATATAGACCTAAACATTAATAATAATAGAAACATTACCAAATGGGCTTTGAAATCTCTATCATAATTAAATAATTGGTTAAAAAACCGACATTTCAAATTTGTGAAAGTTTAATTTGTTTTATTTTTGCTTTATGAAGGCATTTTTTAAACAAAAATATTATAGCATAGTAGGTTAATGATAAATTTTATGGTAAAGCATCAATTACTCAAGATATCTTATTTGAAAACAATTATCGAGTTTAATTTATGTCGTCTCTGCGGAAAAAGTAGTAAAGTGTTATTTTTCAGAATGCGACAATCCATTCACAACATTAGTGATAAATTTTAGCGGCGAGTATGTAAACTTACACACAACAAGTTAGCAGCTTTCAGTAACAGAATTAATTTGAAGCGTCTAGTTTATTCATTAACAGCTCATTTTGAAACTTGCGTGTGTAAAATAATACAATTTCGCAGCTGCTTCTTTTCAGTGTAGGACTAATTGAGTTCAGTGATTAGTAGTGGTATATTTATGTATATATCTTTTTCCGTTTAGTCGTAAAACAAGTTTATAATTCATTCACTTCCACGCAAAGTTTGAAATCCAGCATTCTATAGAATGCCTAGACATTTTTAGGAAAGTCTGAAACGATTAATATTTCACACATTTCCTAGAAATTCTATGCAATACCAAATGACAAACCGGGAAAGTATAAAATACATCGCCGATTCGATTTTATAAGAAACTAACTGAACCCGGCATTGCTTTGCTATTGATAGATTTGAGAATATATATATAGATTAAATTAACACAACTGAAAGTTTGATATCAATTATTGTATTTTTTAAATTTTTATATATATATATTTAGTTAAATATTTCAACAAATCAAAGCATGTGTTATATTTTCAATATATACATATATTAATCTAAAAATTAAAATTAAAATCAAATTTCCTTATCAATAATCATATAAATGAAATACAAAAGATATTTTGAATATAGACTATTACTACAATGAAACAGACAACCCAGAATTGGAATTCCAACAATCAAATGCCAATTCGTCTTGGGAACCGATATTAGTCGCATTAATCTAGATTTGTGGCGCCAACCCTCTGCGAAAGCCAATTGTTGGAAAAACGAAAAATTGGGGGATAAATCCCCCAAATCTTTCAGGATTAGAAACGAGAAAGTATGTTGTTCATTTCGTTCACTATATGAAAAAGATTGTCTTAATTTTCTAATTCTTACTCGACTTGCTTCATTTCGTGCTTCGTGTTGTTGTGATGATTCAGTGTGACATATGTAATCTATTTCCTTCATTTCGTTGTGCTGTTTCTTCTTCTGTTTAATCTTGTCTTTCTTCTCGTTTTCTCTTGGCTGCATTTGTACGATAACCAATATTTTGTCATTTTGGCGGCATTTTTATCAATAGCAAAATTTCAATGTCAGAAGCACAGTCTCGTGGTGCCATGTACATTTAGTTAATAGTATTGTTACTATTGATATTATATTTGCGACGATTGTCTTTTGAAATAAAGGCACCAGATTTTAGAAAAATATATCTATTTGGACATAGGCAATTATAAGACAGACAACACGCATAGAAATTATAGTGCGGTACGCTGCACTCAGAAGCCAAAGCTATTTCAAAAATAACAACCGCAAATAGGCCTAAAATCCCACCTCTCTTCCTTAGACCGACGCCGAAAAACAACCCTGTTTACAAAAAGCAACCCTGCGCCTGCGTTAGGAAGAAATTGCGCGAAACGCTCTCTCAACTATTGCCACCGGTAGCCAAACATTAAAATATTATTAGGCCCCTAACTTTCTTTCTTATGGTGAGATTGAGGATTTCAATAGCTTTAACCGCTTAACTTAACAGCCCGAGAATACTCGTGCATCGAATTATCGAAATTTTAGTCTTATAAACTAAAATTGAATCATTAATTAACTTTATAATTTGACACAAAAATTATGTAGGATCCATAAACATCTTAAGTATCCTATGGCTTCTTAGATGAATGAAAACGACAGCCCCTTTCCAAAACAGGAAGGGTCATCTTATTAGATAGCAAAGAAAACTATTCAGTTAAGTGGTTAACCCTTCCCCGGACAACGCTGATCATTTTGCAAAAAAAAAAAAAAAAGCGCGTAAATTGGTCCAGTAGTTTATTAGTCTATAACGGACAAATATACGAACATTGCCTTTTATATATATAGGTAAAATTATTTCCTTCCTTGATTCAACAAGTAAGTTCATATTTTATTTTGTTTTCTTTAATAAGAAAGGCATAAACTTTGTTTGTATAACTTTCATCTTCCTTTACGTATTTTGAATAAAAGATTATTAATGGTACTCTTTTTTTATTTTTTCTAAATAACATTTGTATTTCTGTAGAATGCACGCCTTTTAAATAAAAGACTTACAGTGACCTTCTTTTCATACTTTGCCTAAATACAATTTGCAGTTTAATAGAATGTCTAGATATTACATACAATGCCAACGGAAAGTATATAACATATTCAAATCATTCTCATATTTCATACTATGCCTAAAAATGCCAAGGCATTCTATAGAATGCCGGCGTTTCATACAACGCCGGTAACATACATATGATGTGGCCATATTATGTGAATATCGCTTGAAAATGTAAATAAACAAACAAGAAATATGACATTTAACGTATAAACACAAATCAATAAGAAGAATATTAAAATAAGAAACAAACAAAGCATCTGGAGCGCGCTAAAATGTTGCAAGCAACCAAGATAACAATGAAAATATACAATAAATCAACTAACAGAATGGAATTCTTTAAAAATTAAAATTGAACAAGGATGAAGAAGTTAAAAGATTCTACCAGATGAACTTTATGAAGGTAAAGATATGTGAAGAATTATTGAATAAATAAATGATTCAAAATTCAAATTTATGTTATAGAAAATTTATAGCATTTTGATTTATCTCATTTTAATAATGTTTAAAAAACATGCATTTTGTTGTTTTTCTGATAAATTGACAGAAAATATTACACTAGTCTTTAAAAATTAAATATTTTTTTATCATTCTTAAATTAAAACGATTGGCTACATTTCTAAAATCTAAAAACGTTCCTTTCCTTTCAATAAATTATGCATATTCACAGACATAAATATTATGATAAAATAATTAATTAAGTCATGGGAATTTAAATTTCTAATCAGTTTTAAGATTAACTTTAATTTTTAATTTTTTATAAATGTTAATAATAATAATCTCATCAATTTTAAAATTTATATTTTTGTTAATGTTGTTTATAAAACATATTTTGTCTATTATAAGAAAGAAATACGCTTTATTCATACATTTAAATTATTGCTTTTAAAGCCAAATGAAATACAAAGAATATGCCGCACAGAAACACTTGAGAAATGAAATAAAGTACACCGTATCTGAACTAATAATTTATTTATTATTAATCAGGAAGAATACCATACATAATTTAAAAACTCAAGAAAATTAATTAAATCAGAGCATCTAAACGAAACGGAATAGATTTATGTAAACAAACAAACAGGTAGTTTTATTTTATTTCTAATGAAAGGAAAGTCACGTTGATGCGCAAGGTATATTTTATTTTATTTTATGAATCAATATTTTAGGAAATTTAAATTTCTATCGGGTTTAGTTATACTTATGTACCGTTTTGAAGCAACATGGGGGTTATTTTGGGAAGGACCTCGTAATATTTAACCGCTGTTAGATGACAATTACTACATCTGAGCTGACACTCCCTCTCCAAACTTCGGCACCACATTAGCGGGAGGATGTGTGACCCACGACGTCATATTTAGCATCCACCATGCCCGCATACACGTTGAATCTTCGGTGGAATAGGGTTTCGATCCTGGAACCCTCCGCCACCGAAGCCTAGACCGTACCACAAGGTCACCGCTGTCTCTAGACTTTTATCAGGAAAACGATATCAATTCATATAATGACACTGTCACGTGGCAAATATAAATGCTCATCTCATTTAACATATATCTACACATTGCCTTTCATGTTTGGTACGTCTGTCTAGCCCTTTTTTCCTGGCAAGTGTTCAATGGATTCCATAATTAAATCGGAGAAGCGTATTTGACGGGTATAATGCTGTCATGAATTGACTTCTTTCATTTTTCTGCAGTAACCTGATCAATGCTGATTTGAAACTGCCACAATTGCAACAGAAACTTGGAATCCGAAAACATTTAATCACTATTTCAAACGGTGACTAAGTATTTGTAATTTGTTGGGCAAAATTGGGCCTACTCCAATCAAATACACACTTGACTACTCAGAATACGATAATTAACTTTCAAAAATGTAGCATTAATTTTTTTTCTGTCATTTTTTTCAAAAACAACTATATCTGAAGTAAGAATTAATTTAAAAAAAATACGACTATATTAATATGCTAAAGAGTAGAAAATATTTTTCATCAAAAATATGGATGTAAAAATTAAAGTTTGTAGCATGAAGATTCTGATAGAAATAGCCTAAGCAAATTCGCATTTAAACACATTTCGAATACATTTTATTTTGTATTCTAATGAATGTCTAGGAATTTTCATTCTTATGAATTCATCGTGGCATAATTTCCTTATAGTACTGTTTTCAGTGTTTCTCTATTTTCCAATTCTTTTTCGACATCCATGTTTCTGATTAAAAAAAAAAACATTTTCTACTCATCAGTATACTAATACAATCGCATTTTTTAATTTTTATTATTTTCCATATTCCCTTCTTTATTGTATTTCGTAATGCATTATTATAGATATTTTAGAATCTCAAATTCATTTTTCTCTCAAACTCGCAACCAGATGGCGCCCCGCAAATGAAATCAAAGTTTAATTAAAATCGATTGATTATCTGATAATTAAGCTCTGCAAACATTAAGATGCTGTAATTTCATAAAAAGCCCACAATTGTACAAAATTCCTAAACTCTAGTACAAAAATATTGAGTGAAAAGTTGATTACAAAATTCTATTTTAACCAATATGATACCAGCTAAGTTAAATAAAGGCGAGCAAAAACAAGTTTTGGAATTGTTTGTCCTTTGCATATCTGCGTCCAAACGCAACCACTCTTGAATGGCTTTCAAACAAAATTTAGATGCTTACCTGGAATTTTATTGAATCACAGCTTGAAAGAACTATTATTTCACTCCGAAAATCTTAAAAAGAAAGTTCGCACGTTTGAAGATATCCAAAACGGATGTTCCAGCAACCTGAAAAACGCAAAATCAGTCACGTGTCAAAACATATTCAAATTACATCAGAAAAAATGAGAATAAAAAGAAAATTTAGCACAAACACATCCCGATTCCAATTGTGAAATAGACTAAACATTCTAACCTTGGTGTTCTAACGCGGAAGAACACTGCCTTAGTCACGCGCGCTTTTGCCAGCGCTTTAACAATGACAAGCCCGAATAATGAGACCATAACTTAAAGTCATCAGGTGTGAGATGGCAACAGATAAGGTCTTTCGTTTAGGTATTTTGGCTGTGGCCCACCGCGTCACTCAAAAACACAGCAAACAAAGTAAGCGTTGAAAAATCCAAACCTTGCACAAAAAACATTAACCTTAGATAATGAAAGTGTTCAAGCAGTTCAGGGTAAAAGAAAACAGCTTTCGTGGAGGTCATCCGTTGAAAGTATACATTCTGTAGCTTAAAAATTTTAGGCCAATATTCCCAATAATTATAAACGATAATAACAAAAACAAACTTTTAACAGCGCTTTTAAAAGTATAAAATGATTTTTAAACAAAAATATGGAAATTAAAGCAATCATCATAACCTCGAAAGGCAAATATAGATACTTTATTCAATATACTTAATAAATATAAATAAATATAGATACTTTAAATAAATAAGAATTTTAATCACTATATAAGAATCATCTTTATTTTAATTTCTGACGAAAGTTGAGAAATTTTCCTTTTCATGATATCCAGTGTGGCTTAACTTTCTTATAGTATTGTTTTCAGTCGCTTTAACGATATTTGCTCTGAGCTTTAGATTTTTGATATAAAAAAATTGATTTCCTTCCTTTTTAAGTACACAAACAAAAATGTATTTTATTTACAGTAAAACTTTGATTAACCGTCACTCTTTTAATTGTAAGTTTCTGGTATCGTCTAGGTTAGGTTTTATTACCTCCCGTTTTGAAGCAACTCGAGGGCTAATTGGGGATGGGCCTCGCAATTCTGAACCGCGGTCAGATGACGAGGACGGCGCCTGAGCTGTCAACCCCTCGCCACACTTCCGCATAACACCAACGGGAAGGCGCTTGGTCCCTTACGTCTAATTAAGCGTACAGAAGGCCCAATACACGGCGGATCTTCGTACCCGTCACCTTACCACTAGGCCACCGCGGCCTCAAATGTACGTGGGAGGAGGCTGCAAGGAAACAGAACAGGAAATCTTCAAAGCTTGCGTAGTGACGTGTTATAGGTTAGAAAACGATATTTGAGGCGAAGATCTGTACATACCGCAACGAAAGTTTCATATAAAGCCACATGGTATTTTTTGAGTATTCATCATGGCATTTAAACAGAAAGAACTGACCGTTTGGCCACTACGTATGATTTAGCGTGCAGCAGGCCCCATACATGGTCGATCTTCGGTGGAATCGGGTTTCGAGCCTGGAGCCGGCCGGTCCCTAGGTCGAGACCTTACCACTAGGCCACTGCGGCCTCCGACATCGTTTAAAAAATGTTTCTAGTATTACAATATATTTCTGTACATTACTACTCTTATATTGAAATTTATATCGATCGTTTTGTAAAATTAAACACGACATATATGCATTATTCACTCTTTTAAAGGATTTTATTTTCATTTTCGTTCCAAACCAGCAGTGAAGTCACGTGACTAAACATATGTATTAGGAGATCTCTACTATCCGTCTATTCGATTATCCGCCACAGCTCTGCTTCGGACGGTGACGGTTAATCGAAGTTTTACTGTATTTATTTTTATTCTCTTCTATCTTTTTTAGTCTTCAATATATTTCATATTTCATTATTACAAATATTATGGGATCAGTTTTTCTCAACTTCACTTCCGTATTGAGCGCTAATATCAAATAAAAACCAAATTAGAAATACTCGATAAATTGATAATAAAGTTCTGAAAATGTTAAAATTTTGCATTTTCATCGGGTACACACAACTGCACGAGATTTCCGATCTGCAGTACATCAGGAAGTGAGAGAAAAATTGATTAGAAAAT
The DNA here is from genome assembly GCA_013235015.1 of Araneus ventricosus. Classification (NCBI taxonomy): domain Eukaryota; kingdom Metazoa; phylum Arthropoda; class Arachnida; order Araneae; family Araneidae; genus Araneus; species Araneus ventricosus. Next base: position 58,548 of record BGPR01003377.1, on the reverse strand, counting down.
TTCAACTTTACAAACATGAAGCAAGTCAAGTTAAATAAAAGTGTGTAAAAATGAATATCCGAACAAAAAATAATGGAAAATCTGAATTAAGAGGATAAACATGGCATGGCAAATAAAAACCACCCAAATTTAACTAATGCCAGAGATACCTTAAATCGACAATAGGGGGAAACTATGCAGTGTATTATTATTTCCAATCAAACATTCCTAAGTATGATCCTAACATATTTGAAAGTAACTGAGATATTTGAAAAGATTTTTTATTGCAATCGCCTATCATCTGTATTCTACTCTAATCTGTAACTCTGTATTTAAATGTAAAGATGGTAGATTTCATGAAACACTCTTTCTACCCTTACTTTTTAATAGAGGCGGTTCCGTCATTTCGTCAATGTAAAAAATAAATAATTTTTTCCCTCACTGTCACTGTTTTGTGCCGATGTTATATTCAAGAAAAAAAATTGATTAAAAAAGAATACGCAGCCAGTTTGTATCATAATTTCTTAACTGTTTTGTGAAGAAATTCATCGTCAAATGAATGACATTTTTTAATGACGTTGACCTTCTTCGTCACCCAAATATGGGTGACGCGGATATTTGGGCTTTCTATCTAATTACATGACCCCTTCTCCGCTATCTCTCAACTACAGTAAAGAAGGGATATTTAATTAGAAAGTAGGTGTGAATCAAAGTACGTTATCGGCAACCAACGACAACTTTAGAATTTTTCTTATATCACAGAGTTGCATATGAATCGATTGATTTTAAAAGAGGACTTCTGCCCCCTTTTAAAATCAATCGATCTAGCAGAGAATAGTATCATGTTAAAATGGGTCTTCTGAGAAGAAATCTCCTTCTAACATCATATAAAACTTTGACACTTTACTAACACGTGCCTGTGAATGGAAGAAGCTCCGCTTTTACACCAAATGATGTATCCACTTTCATCGAGTTAAGAAAGAAAATAAAAATATAATTTCATCCAAGATTGCAGAAGCCACTTTTTAAAATCAAGCGGTTCATATATTCTATATCTTTTTAGTATGTGTCGAGTCCATTTCCATTAAAGTCCATTTGATTTCTTCGCCATAAATTGTGTACTAAACCGTATTGCCGAAATGCTCCGAACACCGTTAAGTTCTTTTTTTAAATATCATTTGGCTAGATATGACCGAAAATCCATTTTTTTCCGTAAATTTTCTCTTTTGGAGATGGATACAGGTGCAGTTACCTGATACACATAAAGAGGTAAACTATCGTAAATAACAATTTGAACTTTGTACAGGAAAGTCAAAGGAGCTCCAGAGCGCAATGTATCATGTGCTGTTTTTTATTTATTTATTTATTTATTGAACCAACAGCTATGGTACTGTACCCATCCGAAGATGCTGTCGGGACGATGTAAAAATATAAAAAATCACCAAAATTAGATTTACGACAGTTTAGCTCTGGGGTGCACATACTTGGAACAGAATTTCAGCATAATTCTATAAATTCTATTTCTAAAATGACGGCTTGTCTAGCTGTAGAGCTGTAACATTTCTTACAATTATTTTTTTTAAATCAGTTTTTCGTCATAAATTTTTCTTAGTTTTCCGAGCTGAGAGTTTAATGATCAGAGGGGATAAGAAATAATAATTGAGAAAACAAAAATAAACAAAAAAAAAATGCCCAAAATATCGCAACAAGTAGAAAATACGTGGGCTTTAGTTTAACTTAGTTATATTAACATTCCGTTTAGAAGCAACGCGAGGGCTATTTTGGGACGGACCTCGTCATTTTGAACCGCGGTCAGATGACGAGGACGACAACTGAGTTGCCCCTCCCGCACAGCACCGGCGGAAGGGTGTTTGACCCACTACGTCTGGTTTAACGTGCAGCAGGCCCTGCACACGGCCGATCTTCGGTGGAGTCGGGTTTCGGGCCTGGAACCCTTCGACTTCGAAGCCGACAACTTGCCACTTGGCCACCGCGTCCTCAAAAGTACATGGGATGAGGCTGCAAGGAAAACAGCATAGGAAATCTTCAAAGTTTGCGTAGTGACGCGTTAGAGGTTAGGAAATGATATTACGCGAAATTCCGCTGAAGATCTGTAGTTACCGCAAAGAAAGTTTGATATACAGCCACATGGTGTTCTTTGAGTATTCTTCATGGTATTTAAACAGAAAGAAATGAACGAAAGTTTGATATACAGCCACATGGTGTTCTTTGAGTATTCTTCATGGTATTTAAACAGAAAGAAATGAACGAAAGTTGGATCTACAGCCACATGGTGTTCTTTGAGTATTCTTCATGGTATTTAAACAGAAAGAAATGAACGAAAGTTTGATATACAGCCACATGGTGTTCTTTGAGTATTCTTCATGGTATTTAAACAGTAAGAACTGAACGAAAGTTTGATATACAGCCACATGGTGTTCTTTGAGTATTCTTCATGGTATTTAAACAGAAAGAAATGAACGAAAGTTGGATCTACAGCCATATGGTGTTCTTTGAGTATTCTTCATGGTATTTAAACAGAAAGAACTGACTTCAACCTAAGGAGAAATTTATAAGAAAAAGCAAAGTATCATAATGTTTGCAATGCAAAAAAAATCATTTGAAAAATTGTAAGGTGAATGAAATTGGAAGAAGTGTCGCAGTGACAAAAAGTATGTTGTGGTTTGAAATCAATTGAAAGTACAGAACATGCTCATACGATATACTTCAAATGCGCCGCAACAATTTAATTTCAGAATTCATTCCTCAATATGCAGGAGAAAAAATTATCTAGCGTCATAGCACAGTGTGAGACTACGTTCTCGTGGCACAAACAAAAGTTGCAGACTGCCCATTCGTTAAATTATCTTTTTAGAGGTTACTGCCAGTAGTCTTCCAATATTTGTGTAACTCTCAGACAATTCAATTAAGAATGTAAGTAAAGGAGGAAAATACATGTAGGTGTGTACTTATCCTATTTCGGTAAGCAAAATGTCCTGTATCTCAGAGGTGTAGAATTATTCGACTATTTCTAATACTGATTTTATAGCAATTCATATTAACGAAGCTTAAAACAGTCATTTCTTAGTTTTAAAAAATCCTCCAAACGTACAAATACGCCAGAACCTCCAGGGACAGAAGGTTGTTCGACTCGAATTGAAATGTTGGAGGGGACCCTTCAATGAATCCAATTACTTTAATTAAAGACAGCTTTGGCGAGGTAATGAATTGTTTGGCCATTAATCCTTCCGCCGCTCATAAATCCTCTTGCGAGGGGATCAATAAGCAATAAGCCCCGCTCATTGCTCTTTGTTCGCTCCTCATCATTCATCTCAACAACACGGAAGAAAGTTCACTCACGAGATCATCGTAAAAGTCACGGTGGAAGTTAAACATCGATGGGTGTATTTATATTCGGGTAACCAAGTTTTACGTCTTTTTCTGCTCATTTGTAGTACCGATCAGCATAAAAAGAGTGCCGAAAGGAAAATATTACAGTGGTTTCTGAAGAGTACCTTGTACCACGCAATGATTTATATTTGCGTCACTGCCATTTTTGTCCTTCAATGAATTTTAAATAACTAATTAATAAATCTGTTTAATTCTTAGTTGCGCGTGACTGTTGTATACCTTAGGCGCGGCGATCTCTTAGATCTCATACGCATCTTTTATATGCAATTTTAATTTTTAATTTTTATAATTAAATACATAAAACATATTTACTTTTTGTATACATATTTTATTTCCATAGTCTTGTAAAAGCATTTCCCAGATTTGCAAGAAATCTGAGGGATGATTTTAGAAGATAAAGTAAACATTTAAGAGGAAAGAATTTAGAGACCATTGGGAATCTAGCACTAATGCACATGCATCGATATTAGGCGATCATTCAAAATTTCCAGCACCCCGTTGTATCCATTTTGTATTAAATAATTATAATAGTATACAATTTAAAATATGTCAATAAAAAAAGAGAAAAACTTCATCAGTCGCCAGTTCTCGGAGCTCGATTCATAGCTAAAAGGGCGCTAAAGCATTGCAAACTGATTTTAAAGAGGAACATAAAATAACCAAAAGCGAAACCACAGAAGTTTGGAGACTTTTAAGTAACGGTTCCTTTTGATTTTTTTTTACAAATATATTGGTTTTGCCTTTCAAATTAAGTAACTCTTGTATATTTTTTGAGATATAGTATGAGTTTTTAAGAAATTATTGTTTCGTTTTTAAGCTTTTAGCTCTTTTAATTTATTGCCTTTTTAGTCAGTGTGGCTTCCCCTGGAATTGGTCTATGTTTGCTGCAACATTGTATGTCTAATGTATGTCTGTATAATGTCTTGTGCATATAATTATAATTTTTGTATTTTTGTATTTATATTATGAAAGTTTTTTTGCATTTTTATGAATGTAGATACGACGTAACTTCTTTTGTTTGAACTCTTCCCCTTCGATCACTAAAAGATTTTAGATACTATCTCTGAATGAATCTGCGTGGATGATAAATAAACAAAATTCCAGACTAACTACTGTGAGTTTTTCAGAAATTATTGTTTCGTTCTTTACTCTTTTAATTTATTACCTTTTTATCAGTGTGACTCTCCCAGGAATTGGTCTATGTTTTCTGTAACATTTATATCTATTGTATGTCTGTATAATGTATTGTACATATAATTATTTTTTTATTTATAATTATTTATTTGTATTTATAGTATTTATATTATGAAAGCTTTTTGCATTTTTATGAATGTAGATACGATATAACTTCTTTTGTTTGAACTATTCCCTTTCGATCACTAAAAGGCTCTAGATCCTATCGCTGAGTCAGTCTGCGTGGGTGATAAATAAACAAAATTCCAGATTAACTCATTTATTTAACCTCTTAATTAGATCACACATCCTGTCTCGGACGTTTATTGTAATTTCAATCCATATAAACTTGTAAAGGACACCTGAAATACTCCTTAAGTGCGACCAAATGATTTTTAATTTTTAAATTAAAAACGCCTCCTAGTTATGAATTAATTCTGAATTCCTTACACTAAGCTACGCAATTTTTGTTAAAAAAAATCTTTCAGTTCAGGTTTAAATATGTACTTAGGAATTTCAAAAAGTCCCGGGATTGGTTCTGTAAAATATCTACAAATCAACATAGCACGAGGAGTGATACTGACCTACTATCTTGATGGAACAATGTGACAAGTCGCTTTGTGATATTAGCATTGGGAGTCGTTATAACAGGCATATTTTTGGGATCATATGTGTATGTAGTTTACGATTACGTAAATCGCACTCTGATGACACGAAAGATTTTTGATGAAAATATATAGATGTCACTTGGAACACTAACTTATGAAAATACAAACCAGTATCACTATAATCACTATCATGTGCTGTGATATGTTGAAAAGAACTTTCTGACACATTTACGTATCTTAAAACAAGATTTCTTACGCTATTTCCATTGGCAACCCAGGTTCGCCAATAAACAAGCTTTTTTCTTTCTATTTCTTTAAGACACACATCTAAGAACGTTCTCAAAATACACACTGAAGCTATAATTGAAGTCATATACAAAGGAATTTAATTTAATAAGTGTATTTATTTGTTTTCGCTGAAAATGATTTCTTGCTTGTTTGGGAGATTCGCTCGCCAACTTCGTGGCTTTTCTCTAATCAAATGCTTCAAAGAGTGATGCTTATAGTAACTCTTTAATAAAATAAGGGTTTGAGTAATTTTCTTCAGCGCAAGACTTAAGACAGATGTGAAAATTATGAGCGAAATCAAAGAAAATGTGTTTAAATCTTCATTTCTTGAGAGAATATCTTGTATATACTATATATGTACTTTCCCATCGACAGCGTGATTTGGAAAGATAAGAAAACAATAAACAGATGGAGATTTTATATTAGCATATTAATAAAACTCAGCTTCTATAATTTTTAAAACTCGTTGCAAAATGCGATCGTAATCAAATAAACTGCCAATTTTAATGCATTTTCATGGTAGATGCAATAAAAAAGAGTATTCTGCGGGGGAAAAACCCGAAATGTATTGCAAAAAGCTTATTTTTTAAGTTATTATATAAGGCTTTCATTTTTTTAAAGACAGAAGTCATACACTTTCAGTGAACAAGATGAAAAAACATCGTTTTAGCATTACGGCATCATAATCTACTTCTTGCCTGCTGGTGGGATTCTGAAATGCAATTAGGTTTTAAATGTTCTTTCTCTTCAAGAAAAAGAAGAATATAGATTTCTTTAATGGGCTCCGTAACGCAATACTTCGTGCGACATTTCGAAAAAATTTTCTGAAATTACCTAATGTTTGGTGATGAGCAAACAATCTAAAAGGTTGGGCACTAGCAACTTCGAAAAAGAAATTCGAGAACATGTTCGTTAAAGCTTTATATCCCAAATTTCTTTACCAGGAATGCTTTAATGCCATTTTTGCATCATTAAATAAGTTCTGCTGCTGAATAATGCCAGAAAAGAGGAAAACATTTTTAATCATTTAAAATAACTTAATTAATTTAATTATTAAATAAAAAATGTGAATTTTTGCCTTCGGCTGCCATTTAAGGCTTGCTGTTGGAATTACATACTTATACTGTAAACACAATGAAAAACGGTCATATTACGAAGATATAAGCCTGATTAAGTTTGGTTGATTGTTTAATTTTTAATGGCAGAAGAGCCATATTTGGCTAAGCTGCGCCATAAGCTTGATTCAAGTTGTGCTTTTAAGAATGGTCGGGATATAAAATGTTAAAATCTTTTCGACTTCAAACTGGCGCCATAAAATTTCATACAAGGGAGAAGTCTTCTAAGAAGGGAGTTTGTGAAAGTTTCCCATAAGAATAGATGAAACATACATGAATGATTCATGTATGTGCAGCATCTTAAATATTTACAATGGCATAGAGAGAGTAAATGCTGCCCTGGGTATATTACCTTTTCTCCAACTTCTCGCCTCCATCCATTTTTTGTCAACTTATACAATCTGCCTGGAAATATATAATGCAATAGGATATTTTTATGTATTTATTCTTTATATATTTTATTTATTTATTTACATACAATTTTAAAATTTGTTTCTAAATTTTCGTAAATATAAATTTCATGAAAGCTTTAAAAATTAAGATGTATTTAACTTGATTAAGATTTTAAAAGCTTTTTCCACTTTTTGACACCAGTTGTGTAAATCTATATTAATGAATCAAAGGAGTATAAAAATCATAATTTAAAAATTAATGTGTGCATAAATTTTAATTAAAATTAACTAATTAAATTTTGATTATTCCTTGAAAGTTACTTTGCTAAAAATGTAGTACAATCACTTGAAATAAAAATTATAAGTAATTTATTTCAAGAATTAATTATTATCTTAATCAAAATTAGCAAATAATAGCGAAGCGATAAACGATTAACATACGTTGTGTTGGTTTATCCCATAGAAAAATTGAGAGGCTGTGCGCACATTTTTTGAACATTTTGAACATATAAAAGCAATCGTTTGGTTAAAAAAATTTTGGTTTTTCAGTATATATTTGCTCTGAGTTAATAATCTCAGTTAGTTAATTTGAGTTAATAATCTGAGTTATAATCTGATATTAGCGGTTTTCTTTAATTATAAAATAGTACATGTAAATAGCAATGGATAGAAGGCTAAATATTCTTTTTGTGTTAATTGAAGAAGCTGTAAAAGCCCAGGAATCTGTATAACTCAAGGAAAAATAATTATTATTATTAATAATGAAGGAAAAAGGTTAAAATCTGCTACCTACTGAAAACAGAATTTCAGAAGCGTTTCTAAAAAATAAGCAAACTTCTTCTTAAGCAAAATTCTATTTCTAAGGAAGTATCTTTAATTTTAAAATAAAATCCACCCTCTCAAAGAACTGTTACAAAATTATTAAGGTGCTAGCTTCCAATAGTAACTTTCAAAAAGAAAAAGCAAACCAATAAATATACAGTTTTGTTATCTTTCTCTTGGACACGTGGACGAACATAGAGATAAATGCAGGATTCTCTATTAAAAGAGTTTATCTGCTGAAAAATGCTGATAATATCTTCTATATACATAAAAGAACAATTAATTTTTTATGAGTATGTATGTCCGTTTGTGTTCTTTAAGCACGCCCACTAGGGAGGATCGAAAATTCAAAGTGTGGATAGAATAATCGGTGTAGGGTGCAAAAGTTGTCTTTTAAGTCTACTTGCATAAATGCAAAACTTTTTCAACTTTGTTTAATTTCTTCCGGTGCCCCAAGACACTTAAATATTTGAAAGAAAAACGATTTTTATGCAAATTTTGAATTAAAAATACAAAATGCATTAAAGAAACGATTTTCCAAGGAAAAACATATAGGAGAGAATGAAAAATTATTTATTTTTTGTTATTAAATGAATACATTTATTTTTGTTTATATAATATTATTCAGGGACCCACAACTACCTTTTCTTCTTCTTTTATATTTTACAATATGACACAATTTTACTTTATTTCGAAGACAACGATAAACTACACCACAATCTCGAATTTTCCTAAACAAAAACACATCGCTACAGGGAAACGTTAGCAAAATCGTTCTTTTATTTCTCCCTCCCTTGTTGTTTGAATGAGTCAAAATCGTAAAAATGTCAATTTTTAACTATTTTTGGGGCGCTTGAGCCACCAGAAGTTATGAATGAATTTGAATAATCATAAAAAAACATAAACTAATATACCCGAAACAAAACTTTCCTACCCGGCTCTAAAGGGAATTTTGGAAATATTTTTTCATAAATTCCCAATCAATGGATTTCAATAAAATATGTATATAAAAACTAATGCACCTAAGACACAATTTTTCCACCCCGCGCCTAAAGTAATTTCAAAAAAGAAAAATTTTGTAAATTTTCATAAAAATTTCAATTGTTAACTATTTTGGGGGCGCTTGTAGCACCGGAAAATATAAATGGATTTCAATAAAAAAAATTAGATAAACTAATATACTTAAGACACAACTCTCCCACCCCGCGCCAAAAGTAATTTCCCCCAAAAAAATTTTTTCTATACTTTTCTATCCACCCTAGCCGTTTTGAACTACAAAGACCAAATTTTTTTCTCTCTTTTTTTATCTTTTGGACAAAAAGAAATATGGGTCTCGATTTCTTTTTGTCTTTTGGACTATTTTTTTTTTATTTTGCAACGTACTTATATTCTTATTGACATTTTGTTCGGGTGATTTTTTAAGGTTTCTATTTATAATCATCAAAGCCATGAAAATTCTGTATATATACGGTTTATTATTTAAAAGTTTAAAATAAATATTCTTTTCTCAAACTTCTCGCCTTTTCTTTCAAACCATACTGTTATAAGGTAATAAAAAGTATAGATATGAAAGGATATATTAATAAGATGATCGGTAAATAAGAGTTTCTATCTCCATGAAGAGAATCCTAAAAACAAATCGGCAAGACTTCAGATCGTTTGTTTACGTTTGGAAAGTGAAATCACGTGATCCATCAATTGCTATAGATATTGCCAAATCCTATAACTAAATAGCGTGTGTTTTGGGAAGCTGCATAAAAGAAATATTTATAGAGATGGTGAATCCGAAATCTATCAAATTATTGGTTTCGATTGCATAACTGAGTGTGAATAAATGTAGCAAATAGAATTTTCAGGTCTAAAGAAAAAATTTCAAAAAATGATTCATTTCAGAATTCCGTGGAAAATATTTTATTGCAAAAGTTCCGTAATATCTGGGATAAAATAAGAGTATTAAAATCAAAAAATTTTGTTTACAAAAAAAAAAGTTTCATATTGGAAACTTTTCATAACCTTGGACAAAGTTTCTCAGAAATCCATCCATCTCGATGTCGGTCAAGTTTAAATTTAAGAAATCGAAACTGCTAGTGAAATAAAAAAAAAATTTTATTTGTTTGGTGGTTCTGTATATTAAAGTCAATACATTTGGTTACTGACGTCAAGAGAGAAACAGAAAATATATGATAGTTCCAGAAAAAATTTCAGAAATTACTGTGTTACCCTTTAAATATCGATTTATGTTCTAAAATATCAACCCATAGTACTAAGTAATTTTATTTTTAAAGCAATAAACAAAAACTTTGAAAAAAATGACGGGAAGCTGTCTTTTCAAACAGCCGCTGATGTTAAAGGCGTAGAACTGCTTTACTCGTGTGACTCTTTTGTTTCTCGAAGTTTCTCGTAAGTTTTTAAGTTTAAGTAAGTTTTCTTCTAACTTCTGTTGTTACCCTTTATTTCTAAAATAAGACATTAGTTATGTTTTTAATGTATGTAGTTACCGAGATGTGGAGGATCACGTCACCAATTCATGCGTATTTTTGCCCAACAGTAGTCGCTGAACTATAGTTCCGATTTTCAATTTTTTTGTAGCTTCTGTTGCTACCCTTTATCTCTAAAATAGTACATTAGTTATGTTTTTAACATATGTAGTTATAGAGATACATGGGATCTCCTATACCAAGTTTTATGGCGTTTTGGCGTGTGAATCAATTTCCTGAAAGTCCCAATGGGAGGAACGTAGTCCTAAGTTAAAATGGTGATCTATTTAGAAATACACATTTGCATTCAAACGATTGTCATCAACCAACTCGCAATTAAAGTGATATTAATCTTTATATTACGGGTGGCTGAAATATCAAAAGTCCTTTTGGAAATGGCAATTCTGACAGAGAAATAAGAAAGAGACTTCCCGCTTTTCAAGTCATCGGAAAATAAAATATCTCGTCTCTTCCTTATGCCCCACAGTGGTGAAATATAAGAAAAAGTTGTTAAATATTAAAATTATATAATTATTAGTATTAAAAACTTGGGTAGACGTAAATATTAAGAAATTCTCAATTAATGGAGAGATTCAATGTCTATTAAACAGTTCTTACACTATACTCAGTAGAAAAATGAATGAAACAGCAGCAGTTGCCTTCCGCCAGAGTGCAGTATTGCTTTCATTCATGGTTTGGCTCGTCAACCATAAGACCTATTTGTAGTTTACATTTATCTTGGATTCTTTATTTTAACATTTCAACAGTATTTTTATTCTCGCCCCCCCCCGCGTTTGCCATTTTCATAACGCAAGTCTATATGGAAAATGTAATAAGCACTAAAAGAATCTAATACGGAAATCTCGCGTGGACAGTCCTAACTGTAGATGGTATTAAATGTCTGCTTTAAACAAAACTTTAGAACTGTTTGCTTGTGGTTGGCCAGAAATTACATCTTTGGTTCATTGAGTATTCGTAACAGGGTTTGTTGATATGACTAAATAAAAATTTTGTCACCAGTTTTCATGACTGCAGGATTCAAATCAATTATGTAGTTTGTCACATATACAGCTTCTTGTTTTTGAATTTGTGTCGATTCCTGAGCGAACTGGAATCGTGTTGGTTTATAATATTGTGAAGACGGTCGCGGATTATCCGCAATACAGTATGCTGTTGCTCATCTCGATTCCGCTAAAAATTAATTTGATGGAACAAAAAATGTGACAAAAATGCTGGCATCTGTAGCTGTTAGGTCTTCGAAGAAAAGTTTACATTCAAATTGTTTCGAAGAAATTTTAAAATCCCATTTCCTAATTAAAAAATATTAATATCGTCCTCGAAGGATAAAAATCCCTCTTCTATCAATTTATTTAGTCGTTTTACAGTTTGATTAAGCAAGTCTTGTAAAACCACCTGTGCATATTTTTAACTTTTATTATGACTTCAAAATTAGAGTGCTAAGTGGAACAACTATTGGAAAAAGTGCAACCAAGCACAATTACATATATTGTATTGATTTTTTAAAAAAAATTGCAATGAATCAGTAGTAAAGTCTTATCTCCCGACATTGTATTTATTTTTGCCACTCAAATAGCAAGATTTTTGAGACTTTAGTGTGTCCCTTTATTCTCCAATTCATTTGAGCAGCATGCATTCGACTCTTTCTGTATCTGTTTTCTCTCCCTTGCTCCCTCTCTGTTCTTCAGTTTTCTTTTCTATAATTCGTTCACCGCTGTCTTCACCGCTGTGAAATTTTTAATGGCACATTTTAAGGAATCATGTTTAAAAGATTTTAATAACAAACAGATTTTCAAGTTTAATTGGTAATCAGAAATTAGTTTCGATTGTTTTCTTTTTCGGCATCTACTAGTTCGCTATCAGCGTATGGATGAGTTTTCTGGTTTGTTTATTTTGGATTTCCAGATAGTTTTCCGGTAACCCTCCGATTTAAGCAACCGCATTTGCAAGTGTTGTTTTTATAAGTATTTATGTAGACTTTCATTTAAAAAGCATTTTTTTTTTCAAATAAAAATTTTCACAATTATCACCAGAAACTAAACGGCGAAATAAAGAAAAAACACTTGACTGGTGGTCACGGCTATTTTTAAAGTTTTTTTTATGAATGGCTATAGAAAAGTTTTCGTTGTAGAACACATAAGCACAATCATTTTCGATCACGAGTTATAACTAACAGTCGATCATAGAATGCTGCTGATTTTTTTGCAGTCATTTTTTTATAAAATTATCTAACATTGACTGAATATCAGCAACCTAGTTATTGCAGCATTAGACGAATTTTTTTAAACAATTCAATGATTCGCTGAGAAAAAATTTTATCATTAGTCATTTATCTCTGTAAATTAGTTAAATCATTCTTGATAACTTCCTATTTCATTTCAAGAAGCTCTTGATCATGAAGACCGTCAGCCGAATTCGTTCGAATTAATTAAGATCTTTAAGAATAATTTCAATTAATATGTTCATTTTGGAACCAAATTGATACTCCTGAAGAAGTCAAAAGGTAAATAGTGGATGGCTTCCAACACACTTTTTGCAAAACATTTCCAAATAGTTGAGCATTTGACATAACTTTACATTAAAATTAAGAAAACCAGTTCGAATATATACTAAAATAATTACGTTATATAATGGTTTAATTTTTTTATTTGTCCAGTTTGTGTGGCAATACAAACCCACAAGTATTTCTTAATAGTTTTCACGATAGCCATGATAGAATTATGAATAGTGCGAGGGTTTCCATGTCACAATTTCAATCATCTGACTCATCTTAAAAAAATTATGCAGTTCTAACCCTATGAGCCCTATCCCGTCTCAAACCGCCTCATTCGACACAGACCGGATTCAGGCGGTTTCGTGCGCCTGGGTGAATTTTACGGGGGGAAATTAGTTCCTTTCATTGTTGACAATTGATAGCGCAACCGAGGGTGTCGCCCTCCTTGAATTTCTGAAGAGAAAGGGAGGATTTCATTCTGATTTCATGAATGAAAATTTACTCCAGTTTTTGAGGCACTTGAATTATCACTCCAGCCGGGTTCAAAGAGTTAAATGTGCATTCATTTTTGATCGAGACGAGAGAGAGAAAATAACTAATTTGAGATTTCTCATCCGTTATACAATTTGCCCTTTCAAAGAATAAAAAATCATCAACTCTGACCTGCTCGATACATCTTCTTTCGAATTTGACGAGAAAACATCCAGGCATTTATCCATCTTCAACAGAAACCCTTTTTACTTTGGCTCATTCCTCCCTGATTTTAACAGGTAAGTCTTTTTTGGCCGAAGTTTCTATCTGAAATCATTAGTCTACAAAATGGCAGTCATTCCGTGGCGATTATTTATATATCAGAGAAAAGGAAGACGTGGAAACTTTTACTTCGTTTTTAAACCTTCTGGGAATAAAGATATGCTTTAGAAAAACGCAAGAAAGGGGATATCGATCTGGTTCATTCCTCTCTTTTTTCAATCTCACTTCTATTTCCAACTTGTTGCCGTTAATGGTCCAGGGAAAACTGTTCGAAAAGGCCTACTGGGGGGAGGAGAAAATAATGTTTTTATATTCGGACAGGCCGTTCTCGGAAAGGCTTCTTTCCTAGAAGTAGGGGGTTATCAGGAGTTGACTGGATTCTCACGTGCGGGAAAGAGGGTTGATACTGAGAAATTGGAGAAGGAAAAGTGAAATTGGTTGGTAAGTATTGTCATTTGGTAGCATGCATTTGATAAAAACACACCTGGGTTGTGAATTTAGTTACTAGGTTTCTAACAATTACAAAAATCCAGTTGAATGTGAAATTTTCTATCGAATGGCGATTATCAAAATCTTCGAATGGAATATGTCTCTGAAAACTATTCATCAACTTTTAAACACCAAAATATCTTTACAAAGCAACGTTTCGCCGAATTCTGCTGTGTTTCCAATTTGAAATGCGTATGAGAACATAAATGAATTTGGAAAGAGCCGTACAAAAAGTAACTACCACATATCTAATTAGTTTCATTCGACATTGAACAAAATAAATAGCAAAAGAATTTTATGAAAAGTGGTTCGTAATATTGTTTCTTTTCCTCAGACGCCCATTTGGATGTTTATCAAAACAAATGACTTCGTTATTTCTTTTCAAAGAATCTGTTTGCTGATTCAATCATAGAAAGAATTAGTGCAATTAATTGTTCGCAAACAAATATAAGAATCATCTATGAATTTTGTGCGTAACCTTACTACTAATTTTCTTATTCAGTCACTTAGAAAATCATTAGGCAATTAATTGTTCATGCAAAACGAAATATAAGGAATCATCTATGAGATTTTGTGCGTAACTTACTACTAATTTCTTATTCAATCACAGAAAAATTAGTGCAATTAATTGTTCGTAAACAAATATAAGAATCATCTATGAGTTTTGTCCGTAGCCTTTCACTAATTTTCTTATTCAATCATAGAAAAATTAGTACATTAATTGTTCGTAATCAAATATAAGAATCATCTATGAATTTTGTGCGTAACCTTACTACTAATTTCTTATTCAATCAAGAAAAAAATTGAATTAATTGTTCGTAAACAAAATAAGAATCATCTATGAATTTGTGCGTAACCTTACTATATTTGTCACAATTTTACCACTTGCCTGACAAATTGCAAAAATCTATGCTTGTTTAAAGAGATTTATTCTTTTACGCACGTCTTCTTTCGTATTCGATAAAAAAAATTCAGACATTTATCCTTTCCACCAAAAGGGAATTCCATTTCCTTCGCGCTTCCTGCCATTTATTTAGGTAAGCTTTTTTTCTTCGCAGATTCTACTAAGTCACCAATATATAAATGGCAGTCATCCCTTGAAGATTATTTATATGAACGAAAAGATCGGATCGAAGCCTTTCTTCTACTTTTAACCTTCTGGGAATAAAGGTGAGCTTTCAAAGAAAAAAAAACCACAAGAGTGGGAAAAAATTGGACTTCCAGCTGCAAATCGATCCTTTCCTTCCTTTCTGCTGATTCTCTCTTATCCAACAGTTGCTGTTAATGGTCCAGAGAAGCTATTTGGAACGACCTAATGCCGGGAGCAGAGCTTGAAGAACTTTTCCATCTGAGGTGCAGGCCGTTCAAGGAACAGTTTGTTTGCAAGGTTGGATTCATCCAGTTGATGGGGTCCTGAACGCAGGAAAAAAGAACTGATACTTAAATATGGAGGAAGAGGGATGCAGTTTCTCAAAAGGAAAAATGGTATGGGTTCCGTCTTACAGATGTGTCCACCAATTCTAATACATTTTGCTCATAAAATCAATTAACCCTTCTTTGCATGATGGTGGAAATTTTCATAACATTGATACCCAAAAGTATATAAAAGAAAAGTTCACTTTAAGTTGATCGTGTCTGGATACCTTTTTAATGTCATTGTAAAAAAAAACATAGCTGTCAAAAATAAGCAAGTGTCACTATCAGTAAAACGAGCTTGAAGTTGTCATTCCGCTGTTTGTTGTAGTTGCAATAAACGTGTGATTTCGTTTTTAATTTTGTTTTATTATATTTGAGTTTCTATTGCTAAAAAAGTGATGTGGATGAAAGGTTTGTAACATGTGTTTCTGTTATTTTTAGAGCAATTTCTGAAAAAGTTTGCGTTTAATCTAACTTTGCAAGATGATGGAAATTTCCATCATATTGTTTTTTGCTAAATTTATACTATAAATATATACTAAGATTTTTTTAATCATTTTTCCTTTAATTTTGAACATGAATTATATCACCTTGATTTATTTCACCAATAAAGAAAAAATCATGCAAAGAAGGGTTAAATGATATGATCTGTTATTATCTAACATTTTTAGGACTCCTTCCTTCAGAGGGTGAAGAACAGTAATTGCATTAAAATTATGATTCTTGATTTGATACGGGCCTATCTGGTTTAAGATCCCAGCTGCGTAGCGAGGGTAAGTGGCGCCCGGGGCATAATCTGATTATTTCGCCCTCTGTCGTCATCAGTGATTTAGCAAGAGTAAGCTTGTCCCGGTTTATGTTATTTTCTTCTCCCCTTCATCGTATTTGACATTAAAAAGTGGTGTAAACGCACTAATGTTTTGTCTTCATTGTGCCCCTAAGCTGACTCCCCAGGTATTTATACCCCCTGTTGCTACTCCACTGCAAGATCCTCAATCGGGACAAGCAATATTTATTGCAATACAAGCCTATAGGGTATTCTTAAACAATTGTAATTTTTTTAAATTTATCTATTTATCCTATGACACTGTGATCATTTTACGAATTTTTGTTACATTACTATGACAATTACATTTCATGTTGTTAAATGCCAAGACTGCTTCTTAAAGAATCGATTTCACCGATTTTTATATTTAAAAAATTGTCAATTTAAGAGCCAGTTCCCATAATCTTGAATCCGTAGATTTAAAAGAGTGAAAAGGCACTTGCAACCATCGTATACGAAATATTAGGGATCAGAACGTCATGAATCGTGTGTTCACCATAACCCGAACTGCCTCAAAACGTGTATTCCCCGCAAATTCTTGAAGTAGCAAGCACGAAATCCCTTATTTTTCAGCACAGATTTAAGTTATTTCAGGCGAAAACCGTTGAAGACATATTTTTAAGCAAATCGTTACTTATCTAATTTATAATAAATTTCTGTTTCGACTTCTTAAGCGAAGTATCTTTTTAAATCAAATCAAATTTTAAAGATTGAGTTTCCTTTAGTAGAAAAAGAATTTTTTTTTGAAATATCTATTTTTCTCAACTGCGTTTATTCAAGTTTTATTTCTTCCAACGTTCTTTTATGAAATAGGAATATCATCAAGGAGTCAAGTGAATAACGCAGGATTTCCACACTGCAAAGCTGATCCAGTTCTCAGGTGCTGGAATTAAAATAATGTAGGAAAATACCATAGTAAGCTATTCTTTATTAGGTGTCCAGATGAGGGACAAATAAGAATCGTTTCGAAGATGATTCATGATTGATCTGTGAATATTATATTGCTTCAGGGAAGAGTCTGCCTTATTCCCTTGTTCCCTAGTTCTAGAAATGAGTTTTCTTGTGTGCAAAGTCAATAGCAAATGCGTAACAGCACAACTTCTAGAAGTTCCCGGAACTTTTTGCATGCAGTTCTGATGGGATATGTTCTTTTAGTAGCAGAATGTGTTGGACGGCAAATATCATAACGCAGTTGAGCGGCAAATATCATCTTGTGGTAAAGCTCATTTATTGATGAAAGATGTTTTGTGCAAATTTTTTTATGTATGTGAAAGATTTGCATGTTGAAAGAAAACTCTTTAGAAGTACGATGCATTCCTTAGTGTTCAATCATTGTATGAAATGCCACATTCTATTATATAAAAGTGTTTATTTGCGAATACTTTTTCTTCAAGTGTTCAAAGGCTCTATGTTTTAGAACTGAGCTCCTTTAGCGTTCGAGAAACGGAATTAATTCTCTTGAAATGTACAAAATGAAACTTAAGGACACACTTTTCATCAATACAAATAACTGTAAAGTTTTCATATGCCTACAAGTGGAATTTAATCACTGAACCCATTCGATATATTATGAGAGAACATTAATATTTACACTACTGGCCACAAGTATTGCAAAATTGGTTAAATGTGAAACATTTGGAGTTTTGAACACAATGGTTCACAATCAGTTGTGGAGAATCGTGGAACATGCAATCGTTGGCACTCACATTTTACAGTGAAGATTTTGTCAGGAGGGCATTTATTGGACCTTCCACAAATTGATGAAGAGGAAAATGATTTGGACTCATCCTGTTTCACGCGAAGCTGATAATGCTTTGAAACTTTTATCAATCGTTTTGGTACTTATACACATTGCTACATGCATTTTCATAAAAATATCATGAATATTCGGGAAGCTATAAAGGCTTCTTTAAAGTATCCCAAATTTTTCGAATGTTTTTTGCTTATAACATGGAGAGTTTTACTCCAAATTTTGTTTAACTTACAGAATACTCGTCAATATGTTAGATAAATATTAAATTAAAATTTGAAGTAAATGCCTTGAATATTTGAAGAAATATGAGTATTTGTCGTAAATGCTTTTTAACTGCGCATGCGCGAAACATAGCTTACATTTTCTTTCATAACGTCGGAGCCAAATATCTAAGGCAGCTTACACTTGTATAAAAATTCCAGTTGAATACCATTAGTGTTTAGAAAGTTATAGGCATTGCAACCAGCAGAATTTTTGTAGTTCTCCAAGAGAAACAATGATGAGGGTTTTCCCACAAATGAATATTTATTAAACTTGAATCTTCGAGTATTAACCGCCGAATTGTATTTAATTATGTATTTAATTTTTAAGTTCAGATGTGTACTCGGGATAGTCAAATTTCATAAAATTCGATATTGCGGTTCGAAGATTCAAGTTTAAAAAATACAAATTTGGTGAAAACCCTTCATCTTCTGTTTCTCTTGGAGAACTACAGAAATTCTGCTGGTTTCAATGCCTGCAACTTTTTACATCTTAATGATATTCAACTGGAATTTTTATATAATATGTCTTAGATATCTGGCTTTGACTTTATGAAAGAAATTTTAAGCTTTGTTTCGTACATGCACAGTTGAAAAGTATTTACTACAAATACTCATATTTCCTCAAATATTCAAGGCATTTACTTCAAATTTTAATTCAATATTTATCTAACATATTGACGAGTATTCTGTAAGTTAAACAAAATTTGACGTAAAATTCTCCATGTTATAAGCAAAAAACATGCGAAAAATTTGGGATATGCTTTAAAGAAGCCTTTATATCTTCTTGAAGATTCATGATATTTTTATGAAAATGCTTCTAAGCAACGTGTATAAGAAACAAAACAATTGATGAAAGTTTCAAAACATTATCAGTTTCCTGTGAAACGGTGTGAACCCAAATTATTTTCATCTTCATCAATTTGTGGACGGTCCCCTAAATGTCCTCGCGACAAAATCTTCACAAAAAGATGTGAGTTCCCACTGTTATACGTCCCACGATTCTCCACAACTGATTTTGAACCATTGCATTCAAATTAACCCCAAATATTTTGCATTTTACCAACCTTGCAATACTTTTGACCAGTAGCGTATTTGCGAAACAGAATATAAGTTTTATCGACGGATTCTAAGTATGAAATTAGTATTTTTTTATGAGTTTAATCTCTCACTAATATGTATTCTGAATTACTCATAAATTTGTAATAAGTACATAAATTCCTGTTTTTTAAAAATATTATTTTTATTATTTTCTATTTTTTAATCTTTAATATATTGCATAATTCATCATAAATATTATGGAATCTTAAAACCATTTTTCAAATTCTCTGTTAGATGGAATCTCTCGAATGAAGCCAAATTTAATTACAATTGACCGATTAACTGATAATTAAGTTCCGTAAATATTAAAATCGTGTAATTTCACCAATGACACAAAAGTGTTCAAGATTTGAAAACTAGCTCATCAGGAAGTGAGTGAAAAGTCGATTACAAAATACCATCTTTACAAACATGAAACAAGTCGAGTTAAATAAAATTATGTGGAAAAAATTAAACGAATACGTATGATATTTAGATAAAGTTAATATTTTTTTCTTCACTGTTTCATTGAAGTTTTTTCATAATCATTAAAACATTTTCTAGTTCATAAAGCAAAGCTCACGCGCATCTTTTTCAACTATCTACGTGATTCATAATAAGCATAACAGCTTCATACTCATCCATTGCTTAGAGCTTAAAATACAAAACCAGAGGGAGTGGTCTCCCCTAAACTTTCTCCTATACTTCCCAAAAAGGTGTCATTTCCCCTCTCCCCACACAAATAAAAAATGCTAATCCTCTGTAACCCAGAATGCCATAACTATCCACTAATTTCTCTTAGCGCGCGACAAGGTCACGAGTACCGCCAACCGCTCGCCAAGACGCAAAATGCTCTTGCGTCATAGTAAGAAAATTGAATATGCAATTTGAACGCCTTTTCTTTAACCGATTGAAACAAAAATTGGACTCAGATCTACAATTAAAGTTAGAAGGTCACTTACCAAACTTCAATTATCTAAGTCATTTGTTAAGGAGTTATCGTGTTCACAAGCATGCGATTATAGAGACCAAAAGACAGTCGACCCCTTGACGGATTCAAAATTTTATACGGACCTACATTTCTGGTGATAAAACTGTGTACCAAATTTTATCCATCAAGCTATTTAAGTGTTTGAGTTATCGTGATCACATGAAAGCGGACAGATGGACAGACAAACTTCCCGTTGGCGGATTTTGTCCATACTTTTATAGAAATTTACCAAGTATGGTTAAAAATCACATACCGAATTTCATCCCTCTGGCTCTAATAGTTTTCGAGTTATCGTGTTCGCAGACACACAGACATAATTCTAAAATTGTGTTTTTCGGACTCGGGGGAGGTCTAAAGGAGATTCATCAAAATCTCGAGTTCGAATTTTTGGACGATTACAATACTTTTTCTTTATATACTTCGTATACGAGAAAGTAAAATAGCATATCCCAAAACGAGACGGCATGAAATATATCTTTTGTAACAGTAAAATAATTGCGTAATTAATGACGTATGAATAGTGTTACTGTTTTTTTAGAGGGAGGGACCTGCTTAGATCAACTTTGTTTCTGATTGATTTGATGTCACATTTGACTATTTCCTATTTATGTTCAGGAAAAACTTCAGCACGAGGATCGCTAGTGAGGTTTTCATGTTTGAGCAGTTAAATATTTAGGAAGAGTTTTAATTAATCCAATTGTGCTTTGAGAACCAAATAAAATTGGTAAACCTGGAATCACATGTCAAAAATAGCAAGTTAATCTCAATTTTGGTATAAAGTGTTCACCCATTTCATTATCTTAGCCGGGGCAGCATATAAGTAAGTTAACGTATGAATTTGGAGACACAATAATATTAGGTAGCTGATCAATGTCCCTACTGATCGACATGCTTTCCACGTGTGATAAGATATTGTTATATTACACAATATTATAAAATATTATTCGGTATAGTACAATATTATTTAATATCGTATAATATTATACAGTATTATATGACATTATCCAATATTATGAAAAAAACATTGTACAATATTGAAAAAGTCTTACGTTTTACACTATTTCAATTTTGGGAAAAATATTGTACAATATTACTTTTGCGAATTTTACGATATTAGACAATATTATGTGCTACGTGGGGATCGTAAAAGGTCCATTTTGTGTTATACTTGGTGACTATGTTGTTGTATATGGCGATTTGGTCAGTCAGATTCACCACATGCCCAATAGGGTGGGAAGGTGGGATTGGGTGATCATACATGATTACCCATTTTAGTGACATACCTATAAAATGTGTTCTGTGTTAAAATATGTTTGTTCGATCCCTTTAATAAGACATTATAACCTAAAATAAGAGGGCTGTGGGGGGGGGGGGGTAAAGTGTTTGGTCTGGGTTTGGGTGCCGAAAGGATTCGGGTTCGAAAGTCCCCCGTGTTTGTGGACCTCGTGCACGCTAAATCTGACGTGAGGCAAGCGTCCTCCTGCTGGTGTAGTGCGGAAGTTCGGAGAGAGAAGTGCCAGTTCAGGTGTCGCCCTCGTCATCTGACCACGGTTCAATTACGAGATCCGCCGTCAAATAGTCGTCGAGCTGATTCAAAACGGCACTTTTCTAAATTGGTAAAATAAGGAATACTAATAAAGTGCACTAGAACATTTATAAAAAAAAATGCAATTTTCTTAGCTATCAATTCTATTATACGCAACGACATAGGTAGGAATTACAGCTATGCTTCATACAATGGCATAACAAAGGATTACTATGCTTATCGCAATACAAATGTAATTGGAAAATTTTCAATATATTACCGAAGAACTTAATTACGCATTCCATCCCCATAACAACCGCCTTCCCCCATGTTCGTTAAAGGCACACTTCATAAAACGGCTTAATGCCATAACAACACCCGCAAATAACCCAACAAGTGAATGGGACGCAGTCAAAGTTCATTTTCCTTCGCAATTACGGTTACGGCTACCCGTAAAAATACTCCCCCCTAATAATTCATGCGTCTTTGTTAAAACAATGGCAGTGACAAACTCCGGGACGCGATGCAAAACCCATCTTGTCACGCATCGCGGCGTGGATATTGCTTCCCAGCTTATACATGAAGTTTTTGTCTTCATCCATCCATCGATTATTGCGCGCTGGGAAGTCGAGGAACATGATCGATGTGTGCGAGGAGTATTTTTCGTCTTCATATTAAAAGAGGAGAGATTTAGTGGGAAATGTTGTGAGCATTGTGCTACACGTTTTATGGCGATACAATTAAGATTAATGGCGCTGGAGAGGTAAGTATGGCTTGTTAGGGACGGTGGAGCAGATTGCATTACTAAGCTGGGGAAACAAGATATTTGAGAGATTTTAATTCAGAAACTTTGACGTAAAATAAAGTGTTCGACTGGAGTCAACTGCAAGGATTTGTCAGATTTGAAGACATCTCCAAGGTTTTGTATTTAAACACATTTATTTAACTTGACTTGTTTCACGTTTGTTAAGATGGAATTTGTAATCAATTTTTCAGTCATTTCCTGATGTGCTTGTTTCTTCCCGATGCGGGATAACGAGTGACTATAAATTTTGAACGCTTGTTTATACTCGATGACAATATTGCATTTTAATGATTTCCGAAAGTCATAAGCATTTTTCGATTAATTTAATTAAATTTTGATTTTATACCGGCGACGCAGCCTGATAGTGAAATTGAGGAAAATTTTAGCACCAATTTTCCATACTATTTTTAATAATGTAGTATTAACTAAAAAGTAAAAACAATTTTAAAAATTCTACTTTTTAGTAAACTAATAAGTATTTTTAAAAACTGTTTTTGTTAAATTTAATATTAATTGCAAATAGGAGGTTAGAATTAAAGCATTTCCTTTCAAAGCTCTGTAGAGTAAAAGGTAGTGGTGAGAAGAACACTGAATCTTGGTAGTGTGCATTTCAGAATACGGGGGAAACGAGTCGCTTAAAACAGTTCTAAATTTACTTTAACTTACTTATATTACCATCCCATTTTGTAGAAACATGAGGGTTATTTCGGGACGGACATCGCTATTTTAAACCGCGGTCAGACGACGAGGAAGTCACTTGATCCCCACCATCTTCTCCAAACCTGATATTCTTCAGATTTACCTCGCACCAGGCCTGTATGCTGGGCGTTTTCCGTAGAATCGGCTCTCGAACCCTGAGCCTCCTGCACGAAGCCGAGACTACCACAAGGCCATAGAGAACATAAAACAGTTATAAACATAAACTACAGAGGAAGAATGGCTATTCTATTAATGTTACTACTAGGAACATAATTCAATCATTGCCGTTGTGTACATTAATTATGAATTGTAAGTGATATACAATACGATACATACTAACAAATGAAGTCGTTATGTATTTAAGAACCAATTACTGTTTTATTAATTACGGTTTAATTTAGTTTAGTTGTATTAGCGTCACGGTTTGAAGCAAAACGAGGGCTATTTTGGGACGGATCTCGTAATTTTGAACCATGGTCAGATGACGAGCACGACACTTCAGCTGGCACCCCTCTCCAAAATTCCACGCCACACCAACGGATGAACATTTGGATACTACGTATGATTTAACGTGCAACAGGCCTCATACACGGCTTCAGTGGAATCGGGTTTCGAACCTGAAACCCTCCGACCCCCAAGCCGAGGACCTTACCACTGGGTTACCGCGGCCTTATTGATTCTGGATTTACTACAGAAAACTGTACCTTAGTGCGTGTAGTTAATTTATCATCCAAAATCGAATGGGATGATAAATTTTAAAAAATTCACTATCAGAATTTTTTTCGTCGTGCTTTGGGAAAACAGCTGTATCTCAAAATATTATTGCTTGGGGATTGGATATTTATTGCATAACAACATTCTATTGTCGTAAACACCATAGTTTCAATTTAATTAATGCGTTTAAAGTGAAGTATTGAAAATAGCTCTGAGAGAAAAAACTGCAGAAGGTCCTTTGCATCTTAGTTTTTCTTCCGTTTTTCATTTGTTTCGCCTTGTTCCATAATACTTTCTGCAGAGATTTGATGTTCTTATCACTGCTTTCTTTAACTGCTATACTCTGGACAGAGATACTTTAATTTTAACCACCTGTACTTTTTCAATTTGTTTTTATTGGAATTTTATTTTCTTAGAATTTGGAATTAAACTGATCAATTAATTGCAAGCTGAAATTGCTATAAACTAACGGACATGGAAAATAATACATATCAGCATTTTTACTGATTTAAATTGTTGGGTTGTTCATCTAAAACATGTCGCTATACACACCCATATATAAGACCAAATAAGAGAGGAGGGAGAGTTGAAATATTGGTTTTTGGCTATTTTAGACTAAGACTAAGATTATTTTTATCAGAGGAAATGCTTGATTAAAAAAATAAAAATGAGCCACTGGCCATTATGATAGCTTAATTAGTTCAGAAGCAAATATTAAAAAGAAAACGTAAATTTTGAGAAATATGAATTATTTTTTTAGTGAAATCTTTGAAATTCTACCAAAGTACGCGTTATACAGAAGGGAATATCTTATAAAAATGTCAGATTGATACCCGCATTATTTTCGAAAATTTTAACTTTTTCGAAAACAACAAAGTTGACGAAAAATGCCCATAAATACTTTTATATGTCTCTGAATTCACGGAACGAAAAAAAATCCTATTCTAAAAGTATTGTTCTACAATTTCAAATGGCATCTATATCGTCGCTTTTCAGTTAAAAAAGTGCTGAAGATTAAATTTGAAACTAACATTTTGTTTTAATCATTATGACTGAAAGCATTTTCTCCGTCGAGAAAATTTTTTTTCCGATTTTTCTCAAGAGATCATCGATTGCTTACTTCGTCGAACTGCAGCTGAAGGAACAACTATGCCGAATTTTAAGTTTCCGGCTAATAAGAACCGGGAAACGTAGAGATGAGTGAATGAGTGTTCAGCATTTATTTATCATAGCGATAATATACACAGAGAAAAAAATGAAAAGAAGAACAAAAACACATGCAATACAAAATAAGGAAATGCAGTACAAAAAAATATTAACGAATAATACAAAGGAAAATAAGCTAATTTCTGTTCCGTGCACAAGCTGCGTCAGCAAGAACAAAATAATGAACACAAAAGAACAGAAAAATGAAAAATTACACAAAAAAGCACCAAACTTTGAATATCATGGGACATTTCCCTCTTGATGAACAATATTACATGGTACTCTTTCCACTTGTATTTATCGTTCTCGTTTTTTTTAAATTTTTCTGTTCTTGTGTTTTATTATTATTATAGAGACTAGAAAATCACCCGTCATGGTGCAAATTGCCTCTTCATTCGAGAGATTTCTCGACAAATATGATGAGTTTAAATAGATATATATGCTGCGAGAGAAAGGTTTAACATCGATTGAAAACAAATAAAATAAACATATGTTTTATGACAGGAAATATTTTTTTTATTTACATATTATTTACATATTTCTTTATTCAAAAACCTCTTGGTAAACAACATTCAGTGTGAAGTAGTTTCCGTTGTTTAACAATTTTCCTTGTACTTCAGATGTCTTTGTGTAAATTTTAACGTTGTCAAAAAATATTATCAAATTATATCACGATTGCACTAAATACTTAAATGTATCGCGGCGTCCAAACTATATCACGCGCATGATATACCACTGACGTAATTTACTACTTTCTATTAAAAAACGAAATTAGTTTTAAATACATGATTAATATAATTTAAAATTTCTCGATAACTTTTGATCATACCGACATAAATTTTATATCAATCGATAGAAAATTTTATTTCACTATTTTAGAACTACTAAATTTGAAATTAGAACGAAAATTACTCTTTTAAATTTAAAATTGCTGTAAATTAGTTTCTCTAGCAATGAAATAATGCTTTTTAACATCTCGCAGTGCTATGGCGCGAGTTTTATTGTTGATGACGTCAGAGCGTTACCGAGAGATCTAGGCTATTATATTCGTAATATGATATATTATAGTAATTTTGTAATTTATATTAGATATTCCAGAACACTTTCATAATATTTACAGTGTATAGAAATAAAACTTTTCATATTCTAAAAGTATCTATCCGACAAACTTCATCATGTGTTAACGATGTCAATGAACACATTTGCACGGCAATGAGCCTGAAATCGAAGTCCCGGTAGGTTAAAGCGTTACAGAATGAGCTAAGATCTAATCGAAGAAGAGTTTAATTTCTAATCTAGTCATGGTTTAAATTAATGCCTGTTAAAAATTCGGTTGATTAAAAGAAACGCTTCATGAAGAAGTTTCTGTGGCTTTCCTCCTCATCGAAGAACATAATTGTGAAAGTTTACGCTTAAGGAAGCACTTTTTTCTTCATTCTTCGACAAATGATCCTTTTGTCAATTTCTTTTATGGATTTTGATGAAAGAGGTAAGATTATATAAGCATCTTTTAAACAAAACATCATAGCTGCATCATGCTATCCTACATGGTTTAACACATTCACCACACTTTTCATAGTTTCATGTCAAAAATTTCTTTAATTTCTTCCTCTTCATTTTAGAATGTCGCTGAACGATACCTGCAATTAATATTGTGTGCTACTATCGCCTTTTATAGAAATATTTTACTCCATTTCCTTAGAATGCAAAAGCATTTATGACTACTAAGCGTGTATTGCTTGCAACTGATTTATTCTATCAATATCTCGGTTTGAAGGCTCATTAGTGTTATTAGAGGTGTACCTCATAACTTCAAACCATCGTTAGATAACAAAGATCATAACTGAAACAAACTAACCCAAACTAGCACAGCACAACGAACTGAGGTTGTCTAACGCATGTCTTTGAATTTAATGTGCAGCGAGCCAAATGCACCAAGGATATGAAGAAGAATCAAACATCTGTTTTAAGAGCCCAAACCTTCCCCCAGGGAGAGTAAAGTGTCCGTAGTTTCCCCGTAATGTTACATTTTAGAAGTGAATTTTGTGTTAACTGAAAATAATCTCGCAGGTATTATTTCTAATGAGGTTCATGTGAGGTTCCAGTCACAAGACTAACGTAACGTCATCCAATATCTAAATGCACAGTGTCTTGTGTGTCACGTCAATATACACAAATGAATTCCAAAATTAAATTGGGATACCACATCCAATTAGTAAGAATTAGTTAGTTATCCAATTAGTTTCAGAGTTAAAGTGAAACACTATGCCATGAAGAAATGTTATACTTTTTGTGTAATAATGACTCAAGTCCGTGGTTCAGTTTGTATCCACCAGGCAGCAAGAGCAATTAGAAGCCCACTGTTATTTTGAATGCAGCTATTCAACATTGAGATCTGTTATCTCAGAAATGAATCTTATTGACTTCGTTCACTTTAATTTTGAACTCAGTGGCGGTTTGTGAGTTCAGAAACGAGGAGGGCTGCAAGATAATATTTATCAAAAGAATACATATTTAAAAAGCTATGTTGGAGCAAACCAAGATTTCACCGAAATCTCCGCTAAATTTAATTAACGTTTCACCTTTTATAAAAAGTAAAACTGCTCAAGATATTAATTCACAAGAGTTAAATAAACATACTTCTGAGTCCTTGACTTGACAGTAAGTATTTTCAATAAAAAATAACTCTTTTACAAAACTGAAAATAGACATTCATTTTCAGTACTCATTATTCATGAATTTTTACATCGGAGCTAAAACTTGAACAGAAAATGCCAGGTTCACAACTCCTAAAACAAAAATATAAATACAGCTATGCGTGCTTTACCAGTGCTGTCCATTGTGTGAACTCAACAAACGACTTTAACTTTCAGTAGGGCAATTTTTTTAATTCAAAAACCGGACATGAAATTTCCTGCTTTTCAAACAAATTAAATAACTAGCATATATGGCATTTACTACTAGTTTTACTAACAGAATGTTAAGTGAATGTTGATGTGACGATTCTGATGACTAAAAAAATAGCTCCACATACACACTTCACTCGATAACACTCTGCCAAAAATGAATATCTTCTTCAAAAGAAATATAGACTTCTACCAAGAGAAAGCAAATAATCAATCAATCAGATGTGCTTCTGTCGACGCAACACAAACGGAAATCAAAACAAATAAACAGCCAATGAGATTGCTGCTTTGTGTGGTAATGAGGGAAAAAAAGAAAAATAAATTAAAAAGAGCGACTTTTTCTCGTTCAGTTGGCTCTGTGCCAGCCAGAGTTGCTCATCCGGCAGCCCATAGCCCGTCTAAATTAAAGGGAGGAATGGTTGACTTTTCTCGCAGGATTTTCTGCTCAATGAACAAATTTGGGGAGGGCAGAGTACTTTGCAACTCAGACCTGCTATACTCTCTTACTTGTTGATTCATTTTCTGTCTGCTTCATAATTTTTATTACTTTTTTTGCATTTTCGTAAGTCATGAAACTCTGAGAGTGAAAAAGTTATCGAATAAGATAAAAAACGAAAATACAAGTTTAAAAAAAATTTCAGGGAGTGTTACAGTTCTGCAGCCCTAATGGACGAGCCGCCACTGTCTGAACCCTCCTTGTATCATGGGAGCGTGATTTGGTTTGGTTTTGGTTTATAGGCCCAAGAGCCATTCTTTGACTACACTGCGCCAAACTAAATGCCATATTTATGTCTATCTAAAATAACCTACTCAAGCCACTCTAAAACATTCTGAAGCTAAAATATGTGTGAAAATAATACTATTAAGTAATACTATAATGTTGGTACAAATGGTATTAAAACAATGATCATGGTAAAAAAATAGCAGAAAACTGTCCTAAATTAGAGTGAAAAATCCAATGGATTTTAAAAACATATGAACATGCCATTAATTGACAATTAATGAGAGTGAATTTGCACATCATTAATTGCCTAAATTAGTTTGTATCAGCCATTCTTTTCAGCAGGTATTTAATTCCTGAAATTAATCTCCAAAAAAATGCATGAGAATAACCATCAATGAAGCCGATTCACGCTCTCGTGATTCACGTAAGTGCGCCTATATAATTTTGGAATCCATTCCGCATCTTAGAAGATGGAAAAGGAAGTGATGTCACAATACAGCTTAAGGTAATGCGCACTCAATTGACCTTCGCAAATGATATGTCATGTGAATTGATTTAAATAAGATTCACGCAATCCCGGAGTTGTTTCTCCATTACATTCTTGAAAGAAAATGGTTCCCATTATTATGCAACTTCTTTTCCCAATTTCAGCCTCTAACTAGGTTAGACGAAGCCCGACACCTTTGTCGTGAGAGCATATTCAGAATAACTGACTTTTCCCTTAGAATAATTAGCCGTCTCTCTTTGTGTTCCGCGGTAAGCAATTAACTCACCACCGTGAGCTGAATATTTTGACTTGCGAAAGGAAAATGGAACTCATCAATTAAATATGCTTTTGGAAAAGACGAAGCTCAGCGAAACAGAGAAGCTCAGAAGTCCTTTATTTGCGCAAAGAAGTTTCAGATCTAAAGGTAGTTTTTGAGAAAAAAAATCGGTGCGTATACGGATTCTGCAATAAAAAAATAGCAAATATTTTCAATTTTAGTTGTATTTTTTAGGTTGCATTGCATTTAAATAAACAGCGGTAGTATTCCCCTCGATTTTCTCTAATGCTTCCATAAAATGGCGGGCTTTGTCTTAGTGGGGTGAAGAAACCCGCGTTTGCGTTTTGGAACTCTTCTCTAAGGCCTATTGGGTCCAAAATTTAAAACATATTATTATAAACCTGTAATGTTGCTTCCCAGTCATGTTAGTCCTATGGTTGGAAAGAGACATTTACAGAGGTTTTATAAAATGCCGGGGGAAGTGCCAGTCAATGAGCCCTCGAAATTGCGGAAAAACTTGGCAACCATTTGGCAATTTGGCGACAAAATGAAGGATGTTGAAATTGCTCGAATTTTCCCTCTATCTCTACTAGGAAAGGAGTTATCAAGAACCTTCGAGAGAAGTCTATGTGACGTCGCATCCTTTCGGAAAATGTATAATTTCCCAGTGCTCCTCGAGTGAATGGAGTCTTGTTCGCATTGCGAGTTGGTCAGCTGTTAGATGCTGAGCGCTATTGTTCGTGCTATTACTGTTATTATTAGCGATTTGCTGTTTGCTTGTATTGCTAATTTGTGCAAGTGTTGTTCTTTTCGTGCTACTTGTGATTTGAGTTTCTGGAATATTCGTTAAATAATTCGTCGTTCTCCATTATCCTGTGTGTTGGATTGCTTTCACCCCACAACCATCGGACCATTTTTAAGTAACAATATGTACAATTTTGGTGGCAAGACCACAGACCGAATTCCATTCATCTAGATCATTGCGTTGTTGTGTTATCGTGTTCGAATTCACGTGGATGGACAGACCTTCTGCTTACGAATTTTGTCCAAAATTTAATAGAAATCTACAATGTTAGTGAAAATATCAGAAACCAAATTTCATGTCAAGCTCTTTGCTTTTTACAGTCATTGTATATTATTGTCATACACAAAGAGATAGACATAATTCTAAGATCTTTCGTTTCTTTTTTTTCGGGCTTGCAAAGATGTAAAACGTATACCTTCATCAAAATCATGAGGTTGAATTTTTTTGAAGAGTGTAATACTTCCACTTTCTATAGTTCCTATGCGAGAAAGTAAAAAAATGCTTAAACCCCCTATAAAAATAATTAATAATAAGGAATAATTTTATAGAAAGTTAACAAAAATATATGCCAGATTTTTACTCTTTGCTACAATTAATTCTTTGAACACTAAAATTTCAGTTGAGTTTACTTTCCTTTCATGTGTTTACATTTATTATTTTTTTTATTTAGCTTATTAGAAAGTTATATTCAATGTTTGGTTCCACCATTTTGTTTATCTTAAATTTAAAAATTTAATAAGCCATGCGTTTCAACACTATGCTGAGCAGTGATTCTTATTTGTATCATTGTCTTTTTACTTTTTTTCAATCTGCTTTGAACAATTTAATGCCCAAATTCCATTGAAACAATTTAATATTATTAATAAAATTGACTCAAGAAGGAAATTGTTTAGTTAATTAAACAATAAATATTTTTAATTATTTAATTTTAATTATAAATTGCATTCAAAAAGATTTTTTTAATTATTTCCCCACCGTATTCTACACTCATTTATAATAGCATCATCGTATTAGCATTTTGTTGCAGAATATAAATTTGATTACAACCCACATCTAAATTGTATTCTGTAATTTTTATTGAATAATAAAAAAATTCGTGCAGTATTGGGTTAAAATAAATATGTTCTACAATAACACTTTTCTGCGTTTATTGATCTGAGTAAACGAATCAGGAGAATGACAAGAAAATTATAAAATTAGGGAAAGGCAAATCTATATATTTAAAATAAATTAGCAAATGAAACATGAGACAGTCTCCCAGCCCCAACCACTGGACCGATTTCAGCATTTTTTATTTCATATAAAAGCTTATGACGTCTGAATATGTTATCAGTGGTCGCCAGCCCCTCACCACTCTCTATTTTTGAGAGAAATCGAAAAAGCACTACTCCACTGTACATTCACTATGGGGAAGAAACCTTCAGACAGATCCCCAGCAGCGACCATTTGACTGATTTCTATAATTTTTATTTCATATGAACACTTATGACGTCTATATCCCAGATAGCAATTTTAGTTTGCAGCAATCTTGCTCTGCAAATCTGCAACAAATTTGACATGACAAGAGTGCACGCTTGAAACAAGTTTGCAGTACGTTAAAGCAAGCTTCGAACTCATCACGCGTCAAATTTGCCACGTCAAACTCATTGCAAACAATAGGAAAAACAGAGTACGAACACAACCTCGGATTAGAACTCGCGACCTACCGCTTCCTAACCTGACGCTCTAAACCACTCGGACAGATGAACTCTGAGAGGCGAAGATAGATTGCGCTAATATCGTTCATCTACACGATTTATTTTAAACTGTCTTCTTGATTTCATTATTTTTTTAAATTTTGAGTTGAGAATATGATTTGAAGTCAAAGAGAGAGCGATTTTCGCTAATAAGTACGTTTTGCTCGTAGAATAAATTATGAAATTAGAGTTCAAGAGTAATTACTTCTAAAATGGGACAAAATGTATAAGTTATTATTTTTCAACCTTTTTACTGTTTTTTAGGTTTAATTTTGTTTATAAACGTTAAAATTTCAACATTAAGAAAAAGGCGATAAAGTTTTCTTTAAAGTGCGAGTTCTATATTTAGTAAAAGGATGGAAAATGTTTCAAATTTTTTTTATAAAAAAGTTAGTTTTTTCACAAATTATCGTTGATTTATTGAATTAATAAAAAGAAGGACGTTCTATGAGATGCTATTAAAAATCGGGTGTTTTTTAAAACAGAGAAAGATTATCTCTTAGTGTGCTATCATCTTTGCAGCAAACTTGTTTTGCAATCGTGCTGTGAACTTGTCATGACACTGTCACAGCAAACTTGCATTGCAAGGAGGGGTGGCGCTAGTTGTCTGTTTTCGCGTAACAAGCCGATAGCAAACCTGGCAAACTTGTTTCGCAAGCTAGGGTGGCTATTCTGCCTCTTTATTTTGCAGCAGTTTCGCTACAACATCGACGCGTCAAATTTGCTATGACAAGATAATATCAAATAAAAATCTATGACAAGATAATATCAAACTTGCTGCAAATGTACGTGCTATCTGGGATGTCATCAATCGTCGCCTGCCCACCATCCTCCATTTTCGACAGAAATCGATAAAACACTACTCCGCTGTACATTCTCTAAGAGGAAAATCTCACCCAGCCTCAACCACTGAACCGATTTCAACAATTTTAATTTGATATGGAAGCTTATGATTCCTACATATGTCATCAATGGTCGCTTGCTACCCACTACCCTCCATTTTCGAGATATATCACAAAATAAAACTTTGGCTAAGTCCCTCATCCTCTACTACCGCCAATTTATTTCGCCAAAATGCAAGCATAGCCACGGGCCATTAATATTACGGGCGAACATCTGGACGCCGAAAGCGGCTAGTTTATCTTTAAAATAAAACAAAATTTATCGACTCAAATTTTCTAAAATATTATCCCATTATAAATAAAGATACCGTCAGAGTATGCAAAATATTGCCGCTAATGAGGCCATAGAATCAAAATTGCTTCTAGCACAGCATTCAGAATTTGCAGAGTAACTATGAAAATCCTTTTTTTTTCAGTTGCCTTTTCACTCGGCTATCAGGCACTGCGAAATTGCTGCCATGAATGCAAAATATGAGGATTCCATCGTATCTTTCATTTCTTCTACTTCCGTAGCTTAATTAGGCTAAGACAAGCAAGGCAGATGCCCTGGGCGCCATTATTAGGGGGAGCAAAATCAAGGAATCAATTAGTTTCAATTAAGAGAAAAGGGCGTTTTTTTAGCTCGTATTCCATAGATATCTAAAAATTAAAATGGTTCCATCCACGAGTGGGTGAACATAGAGGATGCAGCCTTTTTACAACCCGGGAATCTACAAAATAACAAATACTTCTATGTTTCACATATCTGAAGACTAAAAGCCTCATTTTTGAAAGAGGGAGATTTATGTGTCGGGGGAAGAATGTTTGATCGTAGTCAGATTTCTAGAAAAGAGAAGATAAGATGAGTATTAACTCCTCAGGGTTTCTCATGGTATACATGAAGATAAAATGTTACAATAGCTTCAGGTTCCATATTCATATTTATTGGATGTTAGATTCTTCTAAAGTTCGCGACAAATAATTAGGAAAAAATTATTATTCATACTTTCGATCACCAGAGAGTAAAGAATGGAAAGAAATACTTCCGGTTTATTAGTAACGTGTGAAGGGAATCTACGGGGTGTCCCAAGAAGGATTGAAAGAAGAATGAAGTCAATTGCACGTTTATTTTGAAAGCAGTAAAAATATGATACAGAATTTTCAGAATTAGTTACAAATGTCGCCAGCATGTGAAGCTGTATGGTGCAGTCGTAGTGCGGAGTCTGAGAAGGAGGCTATAAAAAGTCTTTTGCAAGCAATCGGTTCAATCACATCACAATCAATTCAAAATGTGCAATTTTCGCAGCACACAGATGGCGCATACCAAGAATGAAATTTTCAGTCACCCTCGAAAGTGTGTCAACGCAAATACAGGCGCATACTACACAGATCAATTTTAAGCTCGTATAGTGTTGCAGGATTGTTCCGGAAAAGAATATGCTTCCATGTACCCCATAAGAATTAGTCGCAGGGGGTGATATCTGATAAGTATGGAGGCCAATCCATACCGCTCCAGTAAATGTGAATAGTTCAAAGAATGATTCTATTCTGGAAGTTTCAAATGTAGTTACCATTTAGCGCCACCATTTCCCTTTACACACTACAGAGTTTGTCTAAAAATTTCATTCTTGATATGTGCCATTTCTTTGCTGTGAAAAGTGCACATTTTGATTCGATTGTGATGTGATTGTAACGATTGTTCATAGCCTCTTTCTCATCCGCCGTGCTACGACTACAGCATGCAGCGTCACCTGCTTGCAACATTTATAACTAATTCTGAAGCTTCTGTTGCAGATTTTTACGACTTTCAAAATAAACATGCAATTGAATTTATACTTCTATAGATCTCCACTGCAGAGTTATTTAATTTTAAGATGGGCATATTTAATGTTTCTATGGACAAAAATTGTGCATGTAGTTTTTTTAATTATTATTCGTGTTTGTGGATATTTGTACAGTGGATTAAGACATTTGCATGTATTTTATCTTAAATATATCAAGTACGAGGTAAATAGAATGTATCTTTGATTAATATTTTTCTAATGTATAAAACATTTTCCACGAACACCTGTTCAAATTTCTTATTTGAGGCAGTTTTAAGTGGTTAAAGTTGGAACGCATAAAATTTCTGGTAAAGTTTAGCAAAATTTCATTAAAAACTTTCGAAACAGTTTTATAAAATTGTTTTTTAAACATTTTGAGATATGTCACTATAGTGCCTCTTGGAACCATCGTAAAGTAGGAATGGGAAAAAGCTACCGGTTTAAACCGAAAATCGTTTTTTTTATTTCGGTTAACCGGTTTATTCGGTTATTTCCCCCCCTGGTTATAACCGGTTATTTATTTTAAATCCAATAACCGGGTAAAAAAACCCCAACAAAATCAGCTATCAAAAGATGAAGTTTGAAGTTATGAAGTTTTGAATTTCATCATCTTAGGCTAATAAACTGCCAACGCTTCCTCGAGGAGGACATTGAAATTGTCAAAAATAGTCATAGTCAAGCTTTCATAACTCGATTAATTTTGTTCGCAAAAGAGTGGAACATTTTGTTTAAATTTTTAGTGTGGCAAAAATATTTTAATAAATATATGATTAATAAGACCGGGGGAATGTATAAAAATTTAGACATAGTTATCTTTTATTATTATACATATAGACGCAACAACACAAACCAATATAAAATGGTGCCCAAGGGCAAATACCGAAACTGCGCCCCCCCCTTTTTTTTTTTTTTGAATTGTGCTCCGAATTTTGTTTTCGGAAACCAAAATTCGGAGTGCAAAGATTAAAAGTGAAAATAAATTTAAAAAATAACATATAAAACATTTTTGAGTTGAAAGGATTTACACATTACAAATTTTGGTGCATTTTAACTTCAATCCCTTAAATATGGATGAAATTAAGAAAAACTCAGTTTTTTTGTAAGAGACTTTTGATATACTGGGAAAATATAAATAAAAAGTGCATTCCACTTATCTCGTATTTGAAAAATAATATAATTTGTGAACAAATCTCTTAATCAATCGAAAAAACCCATACATATACGAATAAAAATGAAAAAATTATATATTTTACCTTTTTGCCCATAGACATTATATAAAAAGTCTAAACATTGAAGTAAATCTTTTGCTAACACAGAAAAAATCATACAAAAGCCTTAGTGGCAAATATATTTAATAATATTCCTAATATAATTAATCACATAATTTCATACATATCTTTAGGTATATGAATCAAAATTTACGGCTAATAAAGTTTAATATTGTTTTATTTAGCACCTTATAATAAATTTAAAATTCATTGCATGAAATTAGGCGATACGCTATTGCAGGGAGAAAAAAATGCTGATTCCAACATGAATTAAAATTATTACGTTATTAATTTATCTATGACATGTAAAACTGCACTTCCTTATTATTTCAGTAGACATTATTTAGGAGCAAAAAAAAAACCGATACATTATCTCTGAAAAATTTTGAAGGCTTTAGTGTATCCGAAGTGTTGTAACTTAACCTTTCTGGCTTTTATTGAAAAAAAAGTTTGTAGATTTACAATACTTTAGTACTGAAATGTTTGCACATGTACTAAACATGAGGATTACAAACAAAAAATGATTGCATATTTACATATTTAAATAATTACTTTAGGTTTAGTACTGCTATTTTAATAATTTAATCGTCGAATCAAATTTTAATGGGTTTGTTAACAGTAAAATTAATTGGTGACAATAGCTTAACTCAGAGAGGAAAGAAAACGCTTCACATTACGGCAGGAATTGAAATTTTCTGCTTTATGATTTATTCTCGTTAATTATTAAAGAATCACTTTCATTTATCTTGATTTCAACGTCAATAAGGACTGGAAATTCTCTCCCATTTTTTTTTCGGATTGTTTGTTTGCTTTGGCAGAACAACTACATCTAAGTTTTGCGAAATAAAATATAAAATAAACACTATCGCATTTTCATCATGCAAATTATACAAATATTCCGTACTAAAAACAATGTAAAGATAGCGAACTTACGTCTTATAAAGTTACTAGAGTGCTCTTACACTACGCAAGAAAATGAAGGTATATTTTCCGTTCTTCACTCTTTGCCGAATTCTGATTGAAAATACGAATGACACTTTTGCTAACCATTTGTCATCAACTTCCAAAGAAACTGATATCCAGTCAGTATGAATTAGGCATAACGTAAGAAACCATCAGAAATCTTGCGGTGATAACTTATTCCTAATTATTCCTTTATGTTCCACCCCACTGAAACACAAATTAGTGTCTCGGTGGGGTGGGAGTTCTTTACGAGCTCCTAATTTCATTATGAGGGTTTTAGTCAGCAAATCTCTGAAACATAATATTATTTGTTAATTTGTCGCAGTTTGAGGTTTCCGGATTGTTAAAATGATTATATCCCTAAGATTTTCCCACACTTTATTGAAACCATTTCAATTTTTAAGAATCTTGGGAATAAGAGCTACACACAAAAAAAACCCCTACTTTTCTTTTAAATACAACATGATTTTTTAATTTTACGCCCTCTTCCAATTGCGCCCAGGGCACGTGCCCTACCTGCCCCATCCTAGTTATGCCACTGACCACAAAATACGATTATTTACGTCTGTACGCTCTAATTTCTTTTTTTATTTGTTTACAATACTTACTTATTGTATTAATTACTCATTTATTAATATTATTTCTTATTGTATTAATTACTTATTTATTGATGCTACTTAATGTATTAATACTTACTTCTTGTATATTGATATTAATAAGAAAATTTGTCTACATACGTTGTTTATTTTTTTACCGAAAACCGGTCATTTCAAAAATCAGTTACTTTGAGCGGTTTTAACCGCCAGGTAAAACCGGAGTTGAAGAACACCGGCATAACCGAAAACCTGTTGTTTTTGCAATAACCGCCATCCCTATTGTGAAGTTATATCTATCTCTTCTAATAAAATCGAATTTATGTATTTTTCTGTCTGTCTGCTGGCCCTCTACAGAGAAGACCGCTTGACTTAGAGCTGTCAAATTTGTCACAAAAGTAAGCGAAATGGTGGTGTTTTCAGTCGACAACTTCCTTATAATATTATCACACGTAAATGACTGTTACATAATCTTAAAATCCAAATAATTATCTTTTCAGTTACATAAATTTAATTGGTGTGCAATTTTCCTCCATAATGTAACAAAATTTTAAAAATATTTTTAACCCATTATCTGCCAAAACTCTATATTTCCCTTTTTTTAAAAAAATTACATTAATATGATTACATAAATGAAATATGAAAGAAAACGTTATTTCTGAATTTTTTAAATTAAACTGATTAACTAACTTTTCATTAAAATTAATGATCCTTTTAATTAGAAAAAATATTTTTATTGGATCTGTACCTTTTATAACCAGTCAACTGAATATTCAAATGCAGCAATCAAAGCTAAAAATTGCACTGTTTAGGTGAAAATAATTAGAAAGCAAGCTTCCCAAAAAAGGGACAAAATGAGTTAAAATTTGTAACAGTACTTCTTATTGCTGAATTGAAAACAAATCGACTTTATTATTTAATCAAAACTTTAAATGGTGTGTTTTCCTATGTTGGAAAAACGATCTTTATATCTCAAGTCATTTTGATCAGGAACTTTATTTTGCATTTTAGCTACCAAAAGATAATAAGTGCTTTTATAGATTATAGATATTAAATTATTTTTTTTCTCTGCATGATATGAATAAGATAATATGAATTTCTGCATTAGATTTGTCATGTGATATATATTATGCATGCATAAATTATTTAGGAGGGTTCCACAATTTTTAAAGCTATAGAGATTTTTTAATTGTGTAGGGAAAAAAAGGCAATTTTCCTTATCTTTAGAGTAAAAGTAACAGTGTTATTTATTCATTATATGTTATAATTAGCTGAAATATGTGTTTGTAATCAGTTAATTAATGTAATTATTATATATCTTAGATACACTATATGCCCAAAAGTATCCGGACACTTGAAGATTTTCACATTTTTTAGAATTCCCCCGGAATGGTTTAACTGACTGCCTTTAAACTTCGGACATATAAAGAATAGACAATAACTCACATTTTACATTGAAGATTCGGTCCTGAGGGCAATTAGGGGACCGTCGACAAACTGATGAAGACAAAAACGGTTTTGGCCCACCCTGGTTCGCAGAATACTGATAACAAGATGAAACTTTCAGAAACGGTAATGTATAATGTGCATAATATTTACAGGAATTTTCGTAAACTCAGCACAAATACTTGGGAAGATGTAAAGGTTTCCTTACAAAATCTCAAATTTTCCCACCTGTTTTTTGCTTATAACATGTAGAGTTTTCTGTTATATTATACGACACTTGCAGAAAAGAAGACAATATGTTAGGAAAGCATTTTGTAAAAATTTGGAAAAGAATGTTTGAATATTACAGGAATTATGAGCATTTTTAGTAAATAATGTTTTACTGCGCATGCGTGAAACATAATGTACTTTTTCTTTCACAACTATAAAGCCAGATATATAGGGCAACTTATACAAAAACAATCAGTTCAATATCATTAGTATTCCGAAAGATATTGGCATTACAACAAGCAGAATTTTAGCACCTGTCGAAGAGAAGCTAAAAGATGAGGGGTTGTACACAAATTGGTATTTTTTAAACTTATATCTTTGAGTAGTTATATTGAATTGTATAGTGATTAGAATTTGCTAAATACCCATGAAGACTTATCAATTACGTGCATAACTTAAATTCCAGCTAATTAGGCACAATAAATAACAAACATTTTATTACTTTAATTATATTATTTACATGATTATTAACAAGTTACATATTACAATTTTAAGGCCAAACGATATTTTTAAATATATTTCTGTTATGGCAAAACGATTTTTTTTATCTGATGAATTTCTTTTCTTAAAATATTTTAATTATATATATATATATATTATTCGTTACGAATATTAGATGTGTTCATAGGTATTCAGCAAATTCTAACCACTATATAATTCAATATAACTACTCAAGGATATAAGTTTCAAAAACATCAATTTGTGTACAACCCCTCATCTTTTAGCTTCTCTTCGACAGGAGCTAAAATTCTGCTCGTTGTAATGCCGATATCTTTGGGAACACTAATGATATTGAACTAAATTTTTTAAAATAAATTTCCCTATATATCTGGCTTTAAAGTTGTGAAAGAAAAATTACACTATGTTTCGCGCATGCGCAGTAAAACATTATTTACTAAAATTGCTCATAATTCCTGTAATATTCAAACATTCTTTTCCAAAATTTTACAAAATGCTTCTCTAATATATTGTCATCTTTTCTGTAAGTTTCGTATAATATAACAGAAAACTCTACATGTTATAAGCAAAAAACAGGTGGGAAAATTTGAGATTTTGTAAGGAAACCTTTACATCTTCCCAAGTATTTGTGCTGAGTTTACGAAAATTCCTGTAAATATTATGCACATTATACATTACCGTTTCTGAAAGTTTTATCTTGTTATCAGTATTCTGTGAAGCAGGGTGGGCCAAAAACGTTTTTTTCTTCATCAGTTTGTCGACGGTCCCCTAATTGCCTTCAGGACCGAATCTTCAATGTAAAATGTGAGTTATTGTCTATTATTTACATGTCCGAAGTTTAAAGGCAGTCAGTTAAACCATTCTGGAGAAATTCTAAAAAATGTGAAAATCTGCAAGTGTCCGGATACTTTTGGGCATATAGTGTATATTTTTATCGCCAAGAAATTCACCTTTTTGGTTTTTGTCACAGCTTAATGGCATTACAGTTATTTTTTCTGTACGTGTTATTATGAGTATAGGTTTATTTATATTTCAGAATTGTGTTTGCCATGCGATGTAGTTTTTATGTAAAGAATATTTCAGATAGTTTTTGTGCCATTTTTTTAATTTTCTGAAAATCTTTAGTTGTGCATTTCATAAGATGAGAATTTTGCTTAATTTTAGGGTATAAAAAATCTGCAGCAATCAATTTATTGTTCATTTGTGTGTTATAATTTGCTTAAATTTTTTATTTTATAATTAGCTAAATACTGTATAGTTATTATAATTTAAATAAGAGTTTTGCATGATCAAAATAAAAAAATAATCTTCATCAAGTCTCATATTTTTTGAGAGACGTCCTGTTTATAACGCATTTTTTTAACAGTTGAATGTAAAAGCATAACTCATGAACTTCATTAGCTGCGAAATATTCCTCATATTTTAATTTTGTTAATGCATCAAAATTTAGTATAACTACTAATACATTGTGAGTGCATTTTTTCTTCATATGTTCTTTTTCATTTTTCCAATTCATTTTTTGGTCTTTTGTAGCACTATTCGCTTTCAGTTTACTAAAAATAAACGAAGTTGAATAATTAAATAAAAGATGGTTGACATCAATATATTAATACTATTATTATGATAGGAAAAGATATATAAAGCATATTAATTGAAAAAAGTTTATATAATATTATATAGATTTAATTGCAATTTCAGTGTTTGCACTTCCCGACATAAAGTTAAAGAGAAAGAAAAAAGAGAGAAGGGGAGGTGCAGTTTTAGAATTTGCCCAGGCTGCATTTTTATGTATGCAAGCCTCTGTTCTTTTCCAGAATATGACACCCTTCCATCTTTTCCAGAATATGACAGACGATCACGTGATTATTAGTGGGTTCCCAAACGTAAAAAGTCTCTTTAGAAATAATAATTTATTTTACACACCTTTAAACCATTTACACTTTCAAAAGTTGTCAATAGATGCAGTCAATGTAAACTACTTTGATTAAAGTATTCAAAAAAAGAGCAAAAGACTTCGCACAGTTATTCTCGAAGAATGTATCCACACATTTTAGAAAATTTAATTTAAATTTTGTTCAGATTTTCCTTTGTCGTAAATTTATTTGCAAGTCAAATAAATTAAGCTTTACGATTTGCGTGCATTTCTTTTTATTAAATGATGGGGTTGAACATTTGACCGATTTAAATCTCAATATGCAGATATGGAGTGAACTCAATTCTATTAAAATAAAAGAGAAAACTTTTTTAAATAGATATATCATTGATAATCTCATATGCAGAAATTCCCTTCTAGGCACAAAAAAGCAAATTAATTTTTTAGGCACCTCTTAATTTATGGTATATCAAAATTATTATGGTCAATTAATTAATTAGAATCGCAATGCACGGATGTTGAGAGATCGGAGCTCGTGCACTCTGTCTACAAAACACATCTTTGGCGCGTCTAAATTTTGCGGTTATGGCAAAAGAAGACTAAAACATAACTGTGCGAATGAAAAAAAAGAACTTTTGTAAACAAAAATCATCAGTTGAAACAATGGCCCAAAATTCAACATTAAACGTTATAAGGATTGCGAAATAATAGTGGTAATGTGCATTCTGTACTACAAGAGTATTATTAGTAAACAAACCTATTGGCCATAAATATTGTAAATTCTATCAGGAAAAACTGATTTCTAAGCAACCATCCTGAATAATGCTCCTAAATTTATTTTAACGTCAACAGTACGACATATTTAAAAAATAATTATTTAAGTAAATGAATTTCTAATCTTAAAAAGTAATAAAGGCTTAAGCTTATATCGTAAGCAACTATCTATTTTGCAATTATCGTCTGCCAATATTATAAATTCTACTTCATTTTTCGGTCGAAAATAAATTATTTTACTATTCTGAGACGAAATGTCGTTTGCGGTCTTTCAAAAAAAATAGAATGATTCCAAACGAACCACTATTTCATGTTATCCCTGGCTTTAATTAAAATATTTTGAGCAGAGAAGCTTTGACATAAATATTCTGAAAAATGCATTCATGGTAAGTATTTTTAATATAAATTCCATAATACCTTTTTTCGGTAACCAAAGCTTTTAATTTAATATTTCATGAATCAAGTATTTTTTATTTTTTCTTCATTTTGCTTTCCACTGTTCGACAAAAACAAGGATTTCTAAGGATTTTCAGAAGACTGAGTTATAAAATGGCATTGTTTGACTTTTGAATATTGATACGATATTCAGTAAAGATCCTAAAATACTACTGCGTTCAAATATTTTAAATATTTTCCAAATATAAATTACTTATGCCTTTTCCCTCAGAACAAGCATAGGTTATTAATACGTTTCATCTAGTTCGAATACGTACAGTGACCAAATAAACAAGTTCTATCTGCATACATGGAAAAAGAATATGGCTGCCCTTCTACGATGACGCCATTTTTTTTTGTATTGACCGAATTGAATCGGCAATTTTTTTTAGTCCATCTCCTGATGGCAATTTTACTTAATTTTTAAGCAGATTGAAACTAATTTTGGAATGAATATTTTTTTGAACTAGGGTATAACAGCCTTTGTTGGTAAAAATCCCTAAACCTCGTAACTCTTGGAGATACAATTCAATTCAAGTCATCTGCATACATTCTTTAGTACTAAAATAAGTTCCAGAACTATTAGAATGGTAGTATAAGTACTAATATTCTGAAAAATCTGAGAATTGTTAAAATGCAATTAAGT
Source organism: Araneus ventricosus (assembly GCA_013235015.1). NCBI lineage: Eukaryota > Metazoa > Arthropoda > Arachnida > Araneae > Araneidae > Araneus > Araneus ventricosus. The sequence goes on along the minus strand of BGPR01003377.1, from coordinate 14,888 downwards.
AACTATCTTAGATTTGGTAATAGTTGGATTACGTAAGATCCACTGGGTTTTTTTTTGAAAAAGATCTTTTATGGATAATATTAACAAAATGTTTAACTGAAACATCACAAGGCAATAAATGATTTTAAAGAACCTATACAATGCTTAAAATTAATTTAGATCATTGAAACTAATATTATTCTGTAGTTTTTACTTGGCAAATAATAGAAGTTTACTTCCAAGCAACTACTCGTTGGTAGAGGTGTATAAAATCATCTGAAGGGGAAAGGTTCAAAGTACAAAATACTTTCATGTTTATATTATTACACTATGAAACAAATTTCGGTGACACTATTTACTAGAAAAACTGGCCACTACGTTATGCCATATTAATTTGTTGATTAGAAACTTTCAAAGCAACTAAATATTTTGTGACAATATGAAGAATTTCCACGTTTAATGCCTCCTTGAGTGCGAAAAAACATTTCTGGAAATTTGTTTGCGAAAACGATGATTCAAACGCGCAACAAGTTAGATGGATGAAACTCAGCCAGTGATTTTAATACTAACATTGTACATCTACATCTGGACCAAAACTGTTCTCCAGTTGACTATCTGATCCGTGTGTATTTGAATAGTAATAACGGTATAACTCAGAAATGAAACCTGCGGTTGAAATCTACAAGTTGGAACACACTCTAAATTAAAACGGCTGAAGCGCGCCAAGTCGCCAAAGCAAGATGGAGGCTAATGGTAAACAAAAGTGCATCGGTCACAATTAAAAGTTAATCGTTTAAAGTTTAATCTTTTTTTAACCCATTTACGTTTGTGGCTTTCTCCCGTTTTAAATGTAGAATTTCAACAGAACTACTAGCTTTCCTAGCTCATTGAATGCAAGGAATCCGTTTCATTTATTATTATAATGAGGCAGGAGAAATTGTCCTCCCGATGCCTGTGGCATCCGAAGTGGGCACAGGGAAACATTTTTTAAGTTAAAAAACATCAGCGGATTCGCTTTCAGCAAATCGGGAACCTGGTAGCTTCACTAGATTAGTGAATGCGCGGAATATGCTTCTTTTAATTACTCTAATGAATCAGCAGAACATTTGCCCTTAGTAGCTTCGCTACCAAGGGTAAATGTTCTTCAGAACAAGTAATAGTAAAAAATTAAGACTTACTCATTTCTAATATTTGCACTTGGGAGGAAACGCTCTAAATATTTCAAAAAGAAAAATGAACAATGCGGCCCATCAAGGATACCCTCGAGCAGGTGAAGACAGCATTCTAAATGATGAATTCCAAAATATGACCAAGCAACATCAAAAATTCCATGCAAACGATTTTTATTATAAGGCAAAGAAAAAATATCTCAATTATGTGATCGGAAAAATATACATCATTAAATAAACCCAAGTTCTATTTGTCATTTTTTTACTAATTGAAAAAATCATCCTAATTAAAATATATTTAATTATTTAATCAAATATTTAATAAATATTTTTGAGTTTTATAAAAATCCGCGTTGTATATAAACAACTCAAAACGTCATCGTAAGCGATTTAGCCGATGGGTTGCCAATGGAACTAATACGAAGATTCCTCAGGTAACCGCACTGGCGACGAAATCGCGTGTTTTCCAACTTCTAGATACCAACCGGAACCTGCTAAATATAGATGAAAGTTCTCTTTTAACTAACATTATTAATTTATATCAACTTTTGAACAAAATTTACCTAAGGGAAGATTGTCTGTCTATCTCTGAGTGTGTGAACACTATAAAGTAACAAGTTAGATAAATGATTTTTTGTCCAAACCATATATCTGTATTGAATTTTCGATGAAATTCGTCAGAGGAAACACTTCAATGTCTATCTGCCTGTCCATTTGTATGTGAACACGAAAACTAAAAAAAAAAAATAAACAAGCTAGATAGATGTCAGTCGAAAGTCACGCCCCTTCGGGATCACCTTTCGAGCAGGCAAAACGGACTGAAGTACCCTATGTTGAAACTCTCTTAAGTACAAGAGTGTCGATTGGAGGCGCTGCTTGCTACTTCCGGTTTTTCTTATATATTTTCACTCTCTGCCTAACGCTTCCTCTTGCTATGTGATGCTGTACCATTTTCGTATTTTGTGCTTTCTTGTGATGATGTTCTGCTTCTGCCAAAATTAACTAATGGATAATCTCTGAAAGTTGCGTTCGGGTCCTTTTCTGACAGGTAAGAAAAAACTTTTGATATTTCACTAACTGGAATGAATTGCGAATAGTTATAGTTTGTTCATCCTCTGTTACTAAGTGACATTTTCATCTCCTTCATTTTATATTACTTTCATATTCCTCAGAATAATTTTTCTTTTTGGATGGTGTTTACGAATTCCGTTTCTCAGAAAGACCTGAATAAATTGAAAACATCATTAAGCTTTTAATAAAATAATAATACCACGTCGTAATCATTTTCGAAATAAAAGATCTATTGGAAATCGGAAAACATTTAAAAATGGGACCAAACAAGACCTCACCTGGCGAGATAATGACATTTAGAATTATATATATATTAAAATTTTAGCATGTCCGTAAACATTTTCATTTCGCTGTTCGAGTTTTCAATTTTTAATGGAATTTTAAATCACCAATGTTTGCTGTTTTCAACAATGACTCCTGCCTTTTGTTAAAATTCATAAGAAATCCTTTTATGGCTTCCAATACAATATTATTAATTTCGTTTCGTATATGTTTATTATAAGATTTGTTTTGAAAGTCTTTTCTTTGCATTTTGTATTAATAATCTTATTAATTCCACCATCTTTTTTAAGTATTTTTGCACGGGTTGAATTAATTTGCTCCATTCTTATAAAAGACATAAATGCTATTTGATAAAATAACTAAGAGACATGCATTCATTACATATAAATATTCTTTCCAAATATTGTCAAGGAATTCCGAACGAACAAAACAGAACAAGATATTAGAAAAAACTCATAGGTCTTATTAAGAAAATAAAACTTTTAACAGAACGAATTTATTTTATTTAAGATAAAAATTGCCTAATATTAATTACAATAATTATTAATGAGGCTGTAAATCAACGGAAAGGTCTATTTCAACATGAAAGTATATATAGGAAAGTATTAGAATAAAATAACAGCAAGTTAAATTTAGTAAAGAATTTTCAAAAAGTCGATTCTGATTAACTTTGACATTTTACACTTTCTTATGCCGGAAAAAAAATTTTTGGAATTGGGTGTATCGGTCTTTTTGTTTGTGTGCATTTGAATAAGATAACACAAAAATACAGTTAACTAGATGAATGAATAAGGTTTAGCATGTAGTTTCAGCAATAGAATTTTAAATCTGTATCAAATCCGTCAATCTGAAGATATTCTTTTCAAAATACATATTCGATTTTCTCCACCTATACTGTGCACAAACAACATCATATTTTCCTAATCAATCTTTGTTTTTATGCTTGGTTGGTTTGCATTTATTTACATATGCATTGCTACTCAGGCTAAGTGAAAATATTAATTTTATTTATTTGTCCTCAAGTTTTGGTGGATGGGATTAAAAATAAATTTTAAATATTTATGGATAATCAGAGAAAAACATCACGGCAATCAAATGTCATCATTGAAAGATTGAATAGATAATTTTTTTCATTGTTAGTAGCGTAAAAATCGTTTTCTTTAGATCATAGTTGCCGAAGTTTTCACAGCAAAATATATAAACTTTAAAATTGAAAGTCAACTATTTCAAACTGTCAATAGAAAATATATTTTTGGATATTTCTAATGGTCTATATATTTTCGGATATTTCTTATTGTCTATATATTTTTGGATATTTCTATTGTCTTTTATAAATTACTGTAAAAAATTATTAATATCAATAACAAGAACGTAGACAAAATGATTTTTGATCGTACATTTCTTAAATAGATCTGTAGGTTGAAAAAAAACACAAGAAAGTCGAAGATAGGACGTCCACGATTTTTTAATATTAAGATGAAACGATTCTTATAAGAAAGCTGAAAATGATTGTAGAACATGCGTGAGCGCGATGACTCACTTTCATTGGTAAGCCAAATATCAAAAGCACGGTAATGAATAACCACCGATATTAACCAATTATTGATTGTCAAGTGTCAAGGCATTATTCATATTCATTGAGCATTAGATAAAAAAATTTTAATATGTTTCTTTACTGGGTACGGATCACTTCTTTGTTATCTAAAGCATTTTAAAAGCTTTAATTCACCATTCTGCATCTGCAGGGGACGCAGTATTTATGTTAATGCTTTTGAATGCATCCACCACACGGATGGTAATGGAGAATGGTTTAAACTTTTTTCTTTAACAAAAATGCAATTTTTAAAATTAGTATTTCCATATGTAACAGGCTATCCCAGCGAGAGATATTCCTAACAATTTTACTAAACTGTATTAAATGTTACGGGGTTTTATTTTGTACTTTAGTGTGCATCTTTTGTTCCTAGACCCTGAGAAGTGGGGTTACATGTATGTTTCATGAATATTATTTATTTATTTTAATATATTATTGTGTTCACTTTCCACCGAAGTTGGATGAAGTGTATATTTTAAAATTTTTGGATATCTTTTGTTCCTAACCCTTGCAGGGTGTGGTTTCATGCATATTATTTATGTTTACTTTTCACTCAAGATGGGTGTAGTATGAAACTTTTCTTTCCACCGATTCTTGTCAAGCTTCACGTTCTTAGAGTAAGCTGGGGCAGTGTAGTAAACAAAAAAAGAGCACGAAAGCTTTGCGAATGATTTAATTCCAAAAAGCAAGCCCCGTTGTAAGAAATCTTTATATTAAAACCATAGATTTCGGATAAAGCACCCAAAGAGATAGTTCACCAAATGGCCCTGGAATGTTTGGACCGCCCTTCGTATCCAAATGATATTAATGAATTGCTACCTATTTTCAACAGGAGATTCCTTTTAGTTTATGAAAAATAACCGAAACTCATATTAACTGAAAATAATCACTTTAGTGATATTAAAAGAAAAATTTACTTATTTGTTAGACATTAACACGCGATTCAGAAGCTGCACGAGAGCTTCCCAGAAAGAGAAGTGCACCTTACTTATGAACTGTTATTAAATGGCGAGAATGATATTTGCGCCAGCACACTTTTCTCAACTACCGTACCACGCCAATGGACCTTTAGAAATAAATTTAATATACTGCAACTTAACACCACAGCATACCCCCGAACTCGGAGCCAGGGCGGCTCCCTGTCGGTTGGTTGGGCATGCGTGAGACTTTATTAAAAAAAAGCCAGAGCAAAAAGAAAAAAAAATACAATTTCTATAAAAAGATACAAAAAACATGACATTTAAAACAAAAGAATATAATATTTTTTTAAAGTTCAGTCTTTCAGATCGTTGTGTTGTTGAATTTGAGAGGGTCGTGCCCTGTGTATGGAAGAAGAGAGAATATGAGTACATAGGGTTAGTTGGGTCTGTGGCTAGTTGTTGTCTCCATTTTGGAAATGGTTCGTTTTCCGCGATGAAGTGCATGAGTTTTTTGATTTTCGCCCTAGAATTGTTGTTGTTCATGACTCTTTTCCACCAAAGTGGTTCTAGGTCTGCTGACGGTTTTCATCTATATACAAGGTGCACTTTTACTGTAGTGGGGGTCTCGAACTGTACCTCTAACTAAGATTCCGTCATAAATTCTCCATGTTCCTAATGAAGGAATGTAACCAACATCTTTTAACATAATGATTTGCACTTTCAAAATTACATTTGCTGACACTTAATATATAACTCATGTACTTCTTAATTGGAGGATAGAAAAGAGAAAAAAGAAACATTCTTTAATCTGGGATAGTAGATTCACAAAATCCAACTAGGTAAATCATGAAATACCTAGTTATTCTATTAAACAACTAGGTAATTCATGAAATACCTAGTTATTCTATTAAATAACTAGGTAATTCATGAAATGCCTAGTTATTCTATGAAATAACCGATTCGAAGCTTTAATTTTAATATATACACCAATTAACATCGTTTTGCCTTTACCTTTTTGTTTCTGCCCTGAAAGCACGAGCTAACCACTCATAAGATCACAGATTCGTTTCCACGTTTCCTGTGAGTCTTTGTTTTATTACATCTTGTTAAAAGATTATTTTCACTTTTATCTCTAATTTCTTATAATTCTTAAGATATAATTAAATAAATTTTACAAAAAAATGTCCCTCTCTCCTGCAATATACGAGTTTTTGCTTAAAGGTTATAGTCATAGACCTAAAGCCGTATACTCCTCAAGATAGTATGCAGATAATGATCCCTAAGATGGCCAATGACCTACATCTACCATTAACCAAACGATTTGTTTCATGTTCGCAACCAAATTTTCACTCACTTCCTGACGGACTAGAGTTTTGAAATTCTGTACACATGTGGGTTCTTGATGAAAATACACTATTTTAATATTTTGACAACATAATTCTCAGTTGATCGATTAATATAATTGCATTTTCATTTCATATTAGTGGCGGTAGCTGTTGAAATGGTTTCTCAAACCACCCGGTTTGCGAGAAATTGATTTCAAGGTTCATTAATATTTAAAATAATGAATTATAAATTACAAAATAAAAAGGAAAAAAATATTAAAATAAAAATATTTTTTTACTTTTTAGTATACTAATAAATAATTATTTAGTACAGAAATAAACGCGTGTTTATAAAAGTTCTTTTAATTAAATTTTTTTATTGTATAAATTTTATAAAATTTCTTTATGAGAATTTGCACACAATAAAGAAGAGCACTTCTTTCATCATCCTTCCCCTTAATTCCTGTCTATGATTTCATTCATTATCCCTCTTTTTTCCACAGGAGTGGAAAAAAGTACTAAACAGAAATTTTTAAAATTGTAAGACATTTTTCTCCTGCACAGAATTTTTGGAAGATTGCTTTCCAATATGCTATAAATTATAAATTCCTAAGTTTGACTCCAGTAAAACACGCAGAAAAGGACTTCAAGTGTGCAGAAAAGGACTTCAAACTAAGACTATGCAAAACATTTTGAAGTTCCAATATGTGCTTTTTTTTTTGGCAATTTTTTAAAGTTCCATTCTAACAATACGTGCACTATTCAAACAAAGACATCATTCAAGATGCTTAGTCATATTAGCAGAGATTGTAACATACGCAACGCTTCTGTCACAAAGTAAAAGATAATTCCGAAACTCCAGGCAATTTTTATTCTTCCACCGTCTTAGAGCAGGTTCCTCAAACTCTTATACCTAATTAAGTTGCGAATAAATCACGTCTTCCATTCCCTAGTTAATTCAAGCGCAACAACTTAGCTGTTTCTTACCCGCTAATTAGTGTAATTGTACTGAGTTTTTTTCAATGCCCTTTTTGGGCAAAGTTTTGATGGTTGTGCCTCCTTTTAGCATTCCTGGTTCTTATTAAAATTTAGGAAGATATATTTTGCATCCCACAAGTTCAGAGATGTTTTAGAGTTATATGCCTTGCAACCTACGCTTTTCACATTCTTGAAAACTAAAACATTTATTCCACATTATTTCCGATCACAAAAAATTTATACCATGAATATCCAAACCTGTCTCATGCACGAACAAGTTTCATAATTCTTCTACATTTTTGAAAAAAATTTCAGCGGAAAGGGAATTTTACGACAGCATTAGCTTTCGATAATTTTACATTTTTTCTTTCGCCACGTTGCCAATTCTCCGCAATAATAAGTCTGAAGTTATCTGGACTAAGTGTCTATTTTCCAGATTAATCAGTTTCATCAAATTAATTGAAGTTTGAACAATTATCCTGGCTAATTAAAATATGATACTGTTAATCGACTATCCGAACAAGTCAAAATCAACGTAATCTATAGATTAACTGAATTACCCTGCCAGAAAAATCGACTATCCGAACAAATCCAAATTTGTCATTATCAAGAGTCGATTAATTGAAAATAATGTAATCACCGGATGACTTTACTTAATTAATGCTTTATGTTAACCAAATTTATTCTAAATGATCCTTGAAAATTGCCTTGGCCTTGATATCCGGACTAAGAAAAGTTTGTTGTCTTTAATCCAAAGCGTAAATGATCTGAATAAAGTGAAACTTGGTAATAGTATTTGGACTATTCAGTACATCAGTTAACTGAGCAAATTGAATTGCCGCATTTTCCTGTTTAATTACAATTTGACATAAAGCATATCCTATATGAAGGGGCCGCAGTGTTAAGACCTCGGCCTCCCGATAGCAGGATCGAGAGCTGATTCGATCGAAGATCCGCTGTGTATGAGGACTTGATACAAGTTATATCTGACGTCGGGAGACAAACTTCCTGACACTGTACTGCTATGAAGTGGAATTTTGAAACGTAGAGTGTCGACTCATGCGAAGTCCTCAACATTTAGTTTCTGTATAAAATTACGGCGTCTGTCCCAAAATTTAGCTTCGTGTAGCTTCAAAATGGTTGGCTAAACTTCCCCGAAGGTCCACTCTCCATTATTCAATGAGGTGGCCGGTTAATATACAAATTTAGGCTCGATCATTCGTAAATGATTGCTAAACAATTCATGTTTTAATATCTAATGATTGACTCGATTCATGATGCTCAAAAAATATATCTATTTTTCCCTTTATATACAAAAAAATAAAAGTGAGGATAGGTTGCTTTGTATAGAATTCTTAATTTTTTGAAGGATTTTTGCATACTGTATAGGCAAAGTTTGTAACGGATGTTGTGCCTCGCTGTGGGATTAGATGCATTCAACATCAGGGTAAGCAGGTGAGAACATCATTCTTATCAACCGATAAAAAAATCAAAGACATTAAATTTCGAACCACTTTATTTATGTTATCTGGGTTAATAATATAAGATGATGGAGACTAATGTAGACAAATAGTTCATTGAAACGGAAAATATCGGGTATTAATTATTTTAAACTAGCTGATACGCCCGGCCTTGCTCGGGATAAAAATATTTTCAAGTCCAAGTACTTATAACACTTTCAATTTACTAAAAGTGTTTTCCGCGAAGCGCCTTTCGTTGATTTTCGTTAATCAACTGAACCTTTGGACCAGCAGTGAAACACCCTTCTTCTTTTTCTCTCCTTAGTTTGAACCACCTGGCAAGAATCTCGTAGTTCTTCGTACTCCATTTTCCCCTCCCCATCATTGCTACGGCAACAGCAGAAACTCTTTCATATTTTTTATTTTTTGCCATTATCCGGACTACAATTCTCTTTTCTTTAGTGTTTTTGTCACTGACCGGAAAAAAAACCGCATAGTGTTCTTTCTTTTTCTCTTAGGCCCTCTCCCTCTGGTAGGAAGTGGGCTTAACAATCTTGAAGGATTTTAAACACTCATTATGATCATTAAAAATTTGCAAAATTAAATAAAGCATCGCGGAAAGAGAGTAATTAACATCATTGTGTTGTGGCACAAACATATTGAAAGAGGTATATGCTATGAAATAAAAGCCAAATAAAATTTCTGCCTCTCTGCTAACATTCAAAGAAAACAATATTTTTATCATAACTTTCACAGTGGCAAAAATACCGGAATGAAGATTTGATAAAACGATGAATGGTTTGAATTTATTTACAATAACAAAGCATTGTTACAAATTGAGTATGAAATGAATTTGAAATGTTTACTAAATTAAGAAAAAGAACGCATAACATTTAATTTGAAATCATTAAAAAGATGATTTTCTGCTCTTTAAGATGGTATGTAAATAATCTACGTGCAATATATTTTTCTGAAACTATTGGCGAAAAACTGAGATGAAACGCCGAAAATTGGCTTAATTTTCGTTATTTAATTAAATATCTGAGGAAGTAATTTTTTTGAAGGTTTGAAAGAGTAGAATTAATCTAAGAACGGACCCCAGAATGGCATGTGCAAATTTCATGTCAAGACAATTCACCGTTTAGGAGGAGTTCTCGCGACAGATAGACCGTTAGAACATCTTTTCCCCTCCTTTTTTCCTTTTCCTACGATAGGAACCGGACTAAGTAGCCTTGAAGGCTTAGCACACACTCATTAGGATCAGTTAAAAATTTGTGAAAATTAAACAAAACATGGAGAGAATAATTCACTAACATCATTGGATCACTGTGTAACCGTATTAAAAGCTGTAAATGCTACGACAACAGGAAACCGGAAGTGCAAAGTCTACTTTGTTGTTTATGCTCAAAGAAAGCAATATTTTTGTATACTAACTTTGACACTGGCCAAAGCCCGCTTGCGAAACAATAATTTGGCTTGTATTTATTTCTATAAGAATAAAAGGTATTGTTAGAAATTGCGTTAAAAATATATTTTTAAACTTTAATAACAATCAGAGAAAACATTTCATTGCAATGGAATTAATATCATTAAAAAGATAATTTTCTGGTCTTTAGAATGATATAAAAATAATTGTTGTCTGATAAATATTTCAGAAGTTATTGGCAAAAACACGTCTAAGCATTAGGCTTAAAAGCGGCTTATAATAATATATTAAATATATTAAGAACTAATTAACTCTGAATAGTGAAAACAGTTGACCTAGAAATATTCTCTAGAATGTCGTGTGTAAATTTCATGTCGCTACCGTGCACCGTTTAGGAGAAGACCGACCGTCAGACAGACAGATACATGCACTTTCGGCTTATATTATAGATATTTATAAAAATAGGCAAAATGTTCAGAAATAAAGGTAAATTAGTTCCAAGTCTAACCGTTACCTAGCAACGGAGTAGCTATCAATTTGCGTTATTTCAAAATCGTCTGCACGTAATTAAAAATTATTAAACTTTAAAAATTAATAAAAGTTGAAAGAAAAATGTCCCAGAAATAAAATTGATATTATTGAAAAGGTAAACTTTTGAACTTTAAGATCGTATAAAAATATTTTTGTCGGAAAATTTGCTCCAAAGTTACGGCGGGAAAACGGTTTCGGTTAATTTCTAATTAACTGACTGTTTAATTAACTTTTGGACTTTGAAATGTTCATAAGTGTCTACCCCAAGTCTTGAATAATAAGTGTGCAAATTTGGTTGAAAACTGACCATTGGTTTAGGAGATGTGGAACATAGCCACATACCCACAATGACTTTTATTTATATTAAGATAACTGGATAAAAATGTAGAAATTCTTTTCGCTGATTAAACCGTGGTAGCTCAAAAACACAATGGCTACTTTTTCTTCATTCAACTGCAAAAATTCGAAATAGTAACGAATGAAGGATTTTAAAAAAAGATGAAAAGAATAAAATGGTATTAAAGGGAAAGGAGGTTGCAGTTTCTAGCAGAAACATATTTTTTTATCAGAACCATTCAGATGATTCGAACAAGAAAAATGTTCTGAAAGATCCATTTCAGGAAACAGTTGATTTTTCATATTCAATTATTATTCTATTATTCTTCACTCTTCATATTGTAGGAATAAAATAGCTTAAATACAAGTATTTCTAAGAATCTGACTGTGAACGCTGCATTGCACCATTACTATGGAACAAAACTTAAACCACGCAGTATATTTAAGTGCATTACCAACGCGGTATAATTAAGTATATTACCGAAGGCTTGCAACAAGCAAAAATTTCCTAACAATATTTAATACATCCTCGTACTACAGACGCTTTTGGAAATTATTAACTATAATTAAATTCCGAACAATCACTTCTCTCGTTACTTGGTTAATTCAAGTGCAGCCACTTAACTGTTTCTTACTTCTTAATTAGTATACCACTCGCCTTTTTTATCTTCCTCATTGCGATGCTTAAATCACGTTTTATTAAATTTTGGAACAACAAAAAACGATACAAATTCAACATTTTTTGAATTATTTACACTAAAGGAACGCTATTTATTTGTTATACAGGTTTCTTGGGGTTGTAGTGTGTGTTTTATGGTAATTTGTTTTTACGCAAATGAATAAAATAATTAATCAAAAAATATATGCTGTGGATGTATGCAATGTATAAAAAAATGACGGGAGGCTGTCTTTTTCAAACAGCCGCTGATGTTAAAGGCGTAGGACTGCATTACTCGAGTGACTCTTTTGTTCCTCGAAGGAAATTTCTCTTTGCTACTCGCGATTCTCTTTTGTTTCTCGAAGCTTCTCGGATTCTCTTTGTTACTCGAAGTTATAATATTATTCTCATAATATCGTTTACATCTCTCTTTTGCAAGTAAGGCTAAACATTCCTTATTTTGCTGTTTCTTTCGCTTTCGATCCCTCTGCTTCTGCCTCTTTTGTTCCTTTTCCTGCTGTTTCTTTTGTTGCTTCTCCCGCTTCGACAATTCTTTTCTTAACTTCTCTATATCTCGTTTGGCATCTCGTTGGTGTTTCCTTCTTTGTAAATTTACATTTGGAGCCATTATTGTATTAAATTTGTCGAAACAAAATTTTCAACTCAATCGCGAAATCTCGTTCGCGAAAACCTGCAAGTGAGAGCGTCAGCCAATTGTGTGCGCACCTCATGCGTGTGACGTCACCAATTCATGCGTATTTGCCCAACTTTGCGACTCAGTAGTCGCTGAACTACAATTCCGATTTTAATTTTTTTTTGTAACTTCTGTTGTTACCCTTTATCTCTAAAATAAGGCATTAGTTATGATTTTAACATATGTAGTTACCGAGAATGGGAGGAACTTAGTCCTAGGTTTAAATAAAATGCGGTCTTCGAATTTTGATGAATCTCACCCTTAGCTCCCAGTTTTTTTAAATAAGAAATTGGAATTTTGTCTTTCTGTCTATGGACACGAGATATGGACTGAGACCCCAATGGGAGGAAGGTAGTCCTACGTTAAAATTCGCATTACTTCTGATACTCTGTTTGGAAATACAGATTTTGATGGGCAGACCACGTGTCAAGTTTCATTCATTAATGCGTTTTTGAGTTATCTTTTTCTCTCAGACATGAACAGATAGACAAAATTTCGAAAATATTTTTTTCAACTTTGAATTCGAAGTTCTTCAAAATCTCGAAGTCAAATTTTTGATGATTACAATACTTTCTCGAAGTAATAAGATAAAGCACAAATGTAAAGCTGAAGAAGAAATTTTATTTATTAAAATACAAATAAAGGTTGCATATATCACGTTTTCCCATTGGAAATTGAGTTCCGATAGCAATTACTCCATCACGTGCAAGATGCAACATGAAAAAAAAAACACTTGTGATCTGTCAAACGTGACATTTTTGTTTGACTTCTTTATTGCTTCAGTCCATTTCTTAACAAATAAAATGAATAAAAATAATCTTTAAATGTACACTTTTATTGGTATACTAAAGTAGAACTTTTTCATTTTTATCTATTTTCTCTTTTTTAATTTATAAATCATTATTATAAATATTATGGAATCTTGAAATCAATATATCTGAAATTCACTATCAAGCGGCACCACTGGTGTGAAATCAAAATTAGTTAAATTAACCAATTCACTGATAATTAACTTCTGAAAAATTTAAAATCTGTATTGTCATCGGGAACACACAAGTATACGAAATTTCAAAACTCTAGCTCATCAGGAAGTGAGTGAAAAATCGATTCCACAAAATTCCATCTTTATAGATATGGAACAACTGAAGTAAAATAAAAGAGTACAAAATTCTGCTCTCGACTCTTGGGGTGCTGACACTCAGGATAGTGCGATTCAATTTGATTCATACATGGAGTCTATTTGATTTACAGGGTTTGCAAAATTACCTACTGTGGAGAAAACGTTTGACTCTGCACGTATAGGCTTGAACCTGAAGTACTTCAAGATTTGCGGGTAGAATAGATAGAGTAAAGGGGTTTTCAAAATTACCTACTGAGGGGGAAACGTTTGACCCTGCACGTATAGGCTTGATCTTGAACTACTTCAAAATTTGTGGGTAGAATAGATAGAGTAAAGGGGTTTTCGCTCCCACTTCAGCGGAGGGTTCCGAGATGATGTGGGGGAGTAATCAGGGCGTCACGTTTCTATTCCAGGATTAAAAGAGGGTGCAGAGATATGGCATCTTCAAAAGACGGAAACTTATTGTAACACCTTTCTAGCGTAATGTGATTATCTGTACTCGACGTGATACTCTAGAAAAGGGGATCTTAAACTGTGATCCTCTGGCGTCTGTCTGGTGCAGGGCTTCTTAATCTTATACAACGAATCATCTTTATTTTCATCTCCATCATTTTAAATCTATTTTGATTAATTTAATGACTCAATAATGAAATTGATTACTTGCTCTATTTTGACTTGAAAAAGGAAAGTTTTTCGTAAACAAATAATGCTAAGAATTATTTTTTATTTCATGCATTTTTATGAAAATGTAAGTTAAAAATTAATTTTTTAAACTTATTTTTCTAATTTCCTTCATTTACATGGATTTATATAATTTTTGTTGAAAAATAAAATACAGTTTTAGGGAAAATGTTCTGCATGTGCAACCACTTTTCGGGCGAAAAAGTTTCCGCAACGCTATATCAATCAACAAAATAGTTACGCTCCTAAATTTGCAAAATTAATAAGAATTAATCAATAATAACTACAAAAAAATTCAACTAAATATAATTATTTATCAAATTTTAATGGAATCTTTTAAGTCAAGGTGATTTTCTAAGCAATTATTACTTACAAATGTTCAAGAATTAAAAAAAAGAAAGAAAGCCTAATGGCATTTTTGCG